>JAULAV010001838.1:0-127051 GCA_030789695.1 Scilla litardierei | reverse complement strand
AGCCAGAGCATGCTCGTACCATCGCCTCGGTCGCCCAGCCTGAAGCAGGGGCCTAATGTCTTTTGTTTTCTTTTTGCCTTCTTTTTTCTTGTTTTGTGAACTGTCCTCGGCCTTCGCCAAGTTCTTGTAATATAAAGGTTCACTTATGCTCGTCTACTAATAATTCCTTTGATGTTTGTGATGATGTGCCCCCTCCCTCAACCATGGTTGGGTTTTAGTCACCGAGCGACCAGGTTTGGGGGATCTTAACTAGTTGTGGGTCGACGGGCTTGCTTGCAGCAGGTCAGGTAACCGGTTTTTTGGGGGGCTTCCCCGACCTCCTAGTTGATCTGATGATCGGCCCGCTGGGGGAGTTGCCCCCAGCCTTATGGTCGATGTGAAGATCGACCTGCTGAGGGAGTTGCCTCCAGCCTTATGGTTGATCTGAAGATTGGCCTACTGAGGGAGTTGCCCCTAGTCTTACAGGAGATCTGGTATCGGCCCGCCGGGGGAGTTTTCCACACCTTACGGTCGACGGGTCGGCCGGCCAGTTGGGTGAGCTACCCCGAGGCTGATGGTCGATTGAGTGATCGACCTGCTGGAGGAGTTTTCCCCAGCCTTAAGGGAGATCTGGCGTCGGCCCATTGGGGGAGTTGCCCCTAGCCTTATGGTCGACGGGTCGGCCGGCCAGCTGGGGGAGCTACCCCCAGGCTTATGGTCGATCAAGTGATCGAACTGCTGGGGGTGTTGCCCCCAACCTTACGGTCGATCGAATTATCAGCCTGCTGGGAGAGTTGCCTCCAACCTTACGGTCGACGAGTCGGTCGGCCAGCTGGGGGAGCTACCCCCATGCTTACGGTCGATCGAGTGATCGACCTATAAGGGAGTTGCCCCCAGTCTTACGGTCGACGAATTATCGGCCTGCTGGGGGAGTTGCCTCCAGCCTTACGGTCGATGAGTCAGTCAGCCAGCTGGGGGAGATACCCCCAAGCTTACGGTCGATCGAGTGATCGACCTACTTGGGGAGTTTCCCCTAGCCTTACGGTCGGTCGGATGATCAGCCCACTGGGGGAGTTGCCCCCAGACTTACGGTCGATCTAATGATTGGCCCGTTGGGGGAGTTTCCCTGGTCTTACGGTCGATCGAATGATCGGCCCTCTGGGGGAGTTGCCCCCAGCCTTACGGTCGTTCGAGTGATCAGCCTAATGGGGGAGTTGCTCCCAGTTTTACGGTCGAGCTTAATCTACGGTGTGAGAGATCTCTAGATGCAGAAAGAAGATTTTATTTATTTGAGATACTATCCCTTCTTTCAGTACAAACATCTAGGCAAGGGTCATGCATTTACTGGTAGTATTTACACAATAGTTCTGCATTCCAAGTGTGAGTGAGCGCCTTCTCCCCTATGGTTGAGAGTCGATACGTGGCTGGGCCGAGGACCTCAGTAATCACATAGGGCCCCTCCCATTTGGCAGCGAGCTTCCTTTTGCGTGCGACCTCTGGGTTAAAGATCGCTTTCCTCAAGACCAGATCTCCTTGGTGGATGCCCCTCCCTTTGACCCAAGAGTTGTAATAGCGAGCCAGTCACTGCTTTTGTCGGACGACTGAGGCCAGAGCTTGGTCACGCCACTCGTCTATGAGCTCTAGGTTGATCTTTAGGCCCTTCGAGTTCCTTTCTTCATCAAAGTGCTGGAGGCGGAGTGATTCCTCGCCCACCTCGATAGGCACGACCGCTTCGACCCCATACACGAGCATGAAGGGTGTCTCCCTCTTGGCCTCTGTGTGCATTGTTCGGTATGACCAGAGAATCTAGGGAAGCTCTTCCGGCCAGTCTCCTTATGCTTCCCATACTCTCTGGCGAAGCGGTTCGAGGATGCACTTGTTGGCGGCCTCGGCCATCCCATTGGTCTGGGGGTAGGCCATGTAGGCAAACAAGAGCTTGATCTACCATTTCGTGCAGAACTCTCTGAACCCCGCGCAATCAAATTGTTTCTCGTTGTTTGTGACAATGGATCGAGGAATTTCGAACCGGGAAATGATGGATTTTAGTACGAAGCTTTTCGCCTTTTCCAGGTGATGGTGGTCAAGGGTTCGGCCTCGATCCACTTGATGAAGTAGTCCATCGCCACAATCAAGTGCTTCCTTTACCCCTTTGCGGAAGCAAAGGGATCGATGATATCGAGACCTCACTTGGCGAAGGGGACATGGATGATTATCGGTACAAGTTTGGTCGGGGGTGTTGAGTATTGACTCCCTGGATTTGGTTTTGGATGATGAACAAACATAAATATCGTGAACTAACTCTTTGTGAGCGCAGTTATGGAGATCGTCGCCAAATTTCTATGAACATCAATAGCGACGTCTCAATACTTCTCAAAGCGCGTGATCGTGTGCTTGAAGCTTCGTTGAAGCTCAAGGACCATTATTGAAGTCAAGAAGATTCGATTGAAGCTTTTGAAGACGGTTCGTCATGTTTTATTTATAGTCTTCTAGCTTCTTTTCGTAGAATGTTAAAGCTTGAGCAGGTCTTACGTTTTAATCTTCATAACGCTCATATCTTAGAGCTAGGATCTTATTAGAAGCCCATACGAACTTTCTCGAAGCTTCGCGCTTCGATTCACGGCTTCTTGTGCATGTTAGTTGGTTCAAGAAGAAGAACCAACCATCTAGACATCTAGTCGGTCGGCAAAGCTTCTTGAACCGACTAGAATGCCTTCTTCAATTCCAGCTCACTTACTGTTTACAGTTAGTCGGTCCAAGAAGGTTCACCGACCGACTAGTTGTGAAACTAGTCGGTTAGAAATCCTTCTTAGACCGACTAGTTGAGCTTCCACTGTTCAGCCTAACTTACTGTTTACAGTTAGTCGGTCAAAGCACAACGAACGACCGACTAGTTGAGAAACTAGTCGGTTAGAAGTTGTTCTTAAACCGACTAGCTGTATTTGAACTCAGCCTATTCTATTTCATCTCTTAGTCGGTCAAAGAACACTCACCGATCGACTAGTTGTGAAACTAGTCGGTTGGCAAGTCTTTTTGGACCGACTAGTTCACATTTCCCTGAACTTCTCTATTGACTGCTCACCTCTTAGTCGGTTCATGTTGTATCACCGACCGACTAGTTGATGAACTAGTCGGTCAGTGGTCCTTCTTTGACTGACTAGTCTGCTTCAGAATAGAGCCGTTGGATCATTAAATGCCACGAATTTTGCTCTCTCTTTCCTCTATCCTATATATACTTGGAGTGCTGCTTTCATAGCATTCAAGGCTGATATTTATTGAAGTTTAGAGATCAAAGAGAAGCAATTAATTCTCATTCAAAGCTCTTTCATTTCTCACTTGAATCTCTCCCTCACTCTTATTTCAAAAGAGAGATTTATTGATTGTGAGCCTTCCAAGCCAAGAGCTTGATCCAAGGTCACCAACATCTTCCTAGGCCTCCATTGCTGGTCTACTTCTTGGAGCTAAGGGTTAGGTGCCTTCATCTTCCCCAAAATCCTCTTTGCCCTAAATCGTAAGTTTTACTCAAGGCATAGGTTTTGTGGTAAGCATTTTGTATTTCAATTTACTTTGAATATTGCAAGTTTTACTCTCGGTTGTGAGAGTTTGTTTGTGATCCCGGTTTGTGGGAGTCACAATTTCATTTGTGTATGATTTGATCTTGTAGAGGTTTCTACAAGTGTTTCAAGTGCAAATTTGAGTTAGAAGTTTCTAACTCAAGTATCCGGAGGGGATCTGGGTGGTTGGGACGTAGGATCACCGGGAACAAGTCGGGGAGACTTGGGTGGATCCGAACCCGTTAAATTGTCTGTTTGCAATTGTTTTCTTTGTTGTCTATATTTACATTTCCACATTGTTGGTTGAGTTTGCAAGATAATTAGGAATTATCTTCTTAATTATTTTAAAGTACTATTCACCCCCCTCTAGTACTTGTGCAGTAGCTTCGTAGGGCATTACATTTGGTATCAGAGCCAAGTACCTAGCTATGTCTTCCAACGACAACAAAACCCTACGTCCACCTTCAGACTACAGCACCTTCAGGAACCGTGAAGGAGCTTCTTCGGTGATGGAAGGACACTCCTCGACAAGGCCTCCCTTCTTCAACGGTACCAACTATAGGTACTGGAAATACCGGATGGAAACTTTCCTTCGGAGTGCTTCACTATGGAGAGCCACGTTGACGGTGTACGTCGAGCCCGAAGAAGAAGATTTCGCTAAGTGGACTCCCGCGGAGGTTGCCGCGGAGGTAACCAATGCCAAGGCAATGAACGTCCTGCAATGCGCTTTGGAGCCCGAGGACTTCACAAGATATGCACATGTAAGAGTGCATATCAAATATGGAACTCTCTCCTCATCTTGCATGAAGGAACGAGTAGGGTAAGAGACTCCAAACTCACCGTTGTCAATAAAGATTACGAGTTATTTCATATGCAACAGGGTGAGAAGATGAAGGAGTACTATGCTCGCTTCGTCGACATTACAAATGAATTGGAGGCTCTTGGAAAGACCTACACCCAAAAGGAGAAAGTCTTAAAGGTCATTGACAGACTTCCTTCTTGTTGGGAGAAGCGTACCTTCGCCATCGAGGAAGGTAACGCTATGAACAAATATACCGTTGTTCAACTAATGGGTACCTTGATGTCTTATGAGGTACGCAAGGATAGCAAGATGAAGATGCAAGATAAGATGATGTCTTACTTGAAGCAAGACGAGCCAAAGAAAAAGGCGATTCCGTTCAAGGCCGCTCCATCTACATCTACATCTACCAAATGATGAAGACTCGGAAGAAGAGTTGGACTTGGAATCCATTGCCCTCATAGCAAAGAAGTTCAACCGATTCCTCCGGAAAGGTAATTTCAAGAACAAATCTAAATTTAGTTCATCTAATGCCTCCGCTCCTTTGTGTTTCAAATGCAACAAGCCAGGACACATGAAAGCGGATTGTCCTTAAAACAAGCACAAGGAGAAATGGAAGGCGCCAAAGTTCGATAAGTCAAAGAAGTACAAGAAAGGATACAAGAAAGGACTTGTCGGGACATTCACCGACTCCGACGAGGACTGCTCAAGTGGAGAGTCGGACGATGAGCAAGTGGAGCAAGCACACATGTGCTTCATGGCTAGAGAGGAACATGATCAATGATCATCTTCCGATGATAGCAAGGATGAAGACGATGAGGTAACTATGGATGATCTTAGATTAGCTAACGAGCATATATGGTCTAAGTATTCTAAATTAGTAAATGGATATACTAAGATAAAAGATGAGTTAGCTAGCATCCAAACCTCGCCTAAACCTATCATCATCAACAAACCTTGGGCATTTAAACATGGGCAGATTTAACGCAAGTCAAGCATGGTCCCATTTAACGCATTGCAGCATTGAAAGAATTTGAACTTCTCAATTGCAGCATTTAACGAGAATTCAAGCATGGGCGTATCATCCACTAAGAAAATTAAATAGCTTATTTCTTAAACTTATCACTGGCATTCACTAAGAAAGTTAAATTAAATTCAAATTTTTATTTTGTTTTGTTAAATTCAAAATTAGCTGGGTTAAACTAGCATCAAAGAAAAAGGTCTATTTTATTTTGTTTGGTTTTTCATTGTGTGCTAAGTTTGGTTTGTATTAGTTTTTGGGATTTGTTTCTTCTGTGGCATTTTTGTGATCCATTTTTAGAAACATTGGGTCTTTTTATGTCGTTTTGATAGGTTTTTTATTGTTGTGTATTTGGTAAAATTTGATAACTTTTCGTATTTGATAACTTTTCGTTTTTTATTATATGCTCTCTGTTTACTTCTAGGCACCCGCACATCGAAGGCGTCTGCGCACCGAAGGTGCCCACTTACGCTAATTTGTTGTTTCGTGCCGAATTTTTTCTACGCAAATTTGTTATTCGGCGCCGAATTTGTTGTTCCGTGTCGAACGCGCTCGCACCGAATTTGTTGTTACGTGTCGAAAGAGTCTCGCTCCGAATTTTTTTACGCTAATTTGTTGTTCCGTGTCGAATTTGTTGTTATACGTTAATTTGTTGTTCCGCGTCGAATTTGTTGTTTCACACCGGAGGTGCATGCGTCAAATTTGTTGTTCCGTGTCGAACGCGCATGTACCGAATTTGTAGTTAATCACCGAAGGTGCCCACGCCGAA
This sequence comes from Scilla litardierei, assembly GCA_030789695.1. NCBI lineage: Eukaryota > Viridiplantae > Streptophyta > Magnoliopsida > Asparagales > Asparagaceae > Scilla > Scilla litardierei. The sequence continues at coordinate 120,932 of JAULAV010001838.1, read as the reverse complement.
GGCACCCGTGCCGCTAAATATTTTTGTGCTAATTTGTTGTTCTTTTAAAATTTGGCTGTGGAAATAATTTTTTGGGGACCAAAGATTTCGCGGAGAGCGTCGAAGGCGTCCACGCTAAATTTTTTTACTCTAATTTGTTGTTCCGCACCGAAGGCCGCGCCAAATTTGTTGTTCTACGCTAATTTGTTGTTTCGCGCCGAATTTGTTGTTCCGCGTCGAATTTGTTGTTCTGTGTCGAACGCGCCCGCACCGAATTTGTAGTTACACGTCGAAGGTGCCCGTGCCACTAAATATTTTTACGCTAATTTGTTGTTCTTTCAAATTTTACCGTGGAAATAATTTTTTTGAGAACAAAGATTTTCCGGGGGAAAGTCTTAAATAAACCGTGCCCGCGGGCACGGGTTATGACTAGTACTAAGATAAAAGATGAGCTAGCTAGCATCCAAACCTCGCCTAAACCTATCATCATCAACAACGACACCGTTGTTGAAGATTTGAGAAATGAGATTGTAAATCTCAAATCTCAACTTGAGCATGTTCATATTGAGGAATCGGATGAACATGAGATGTCGGATTTGATTTCTCGGAACTCAACTTTAAGTATTGAGAATGAGAATCTCAAGTCTCGTGTTTGTGTACTCATATCGCAAGTATCCACTTTGGATGCTTCTATGCATTCTCTCACCGAGAAGTATGAGTGCACATTAGGCCGAATTAATAAATTCAATAAAGGTAAGGACCATTTGGATAATATCCTAAATGACTTACTTCCGGCCAATCACCACATTAGCTTGGGGTATAAGATGGGAAATTCATCCAAGTCGGGCACTACCTTTGTTAGGCCAACTTCCGATGCCTCAACGAGTGGGAGCAAACACTCTATTGGTAGTTCATCAACCAATGGTGCTTCCACTTCGTACACACTCTCGTTTGGAAAGAAACCCACTTTGGGTGGACCTCCAAAGAAGGGTCATGCTTATATGTACACCAATACCATACCACGTAGGAACACACATCCTACTCCATATGTTCACACATATGATGATTTTTATGCACCACATCCATGGGCACGTGCACACCATGTGAGATACCCTCACGCACGTGTTCCTCCACATGCATATGTTCATCCACACCATCATATGAACAATTATCATCATGCACCATTTCATCATGTGCCATATGCCTATCCACGACATGCATCACATAGAAAGCAACAACGCATGCATGCTCCCAATAGGAATAGGGCTTCCAAAATCTTCACTATTTGGAGCCCGACGAACACACGCATGAATGAAAAACAAGCTTACATGAATTCGTATTTTATGAATGTCGTGCATAATGATGATTTCATTGGGAAGTTTAAGTCTAATTGGACTTGGCTTCCAAAGGTCTAATCTTTTAGGACCCAATGACCTTGGTACCATGGAATGATATGTTTATCTTTAGGTACTCAAGAAAAAGAAACGGAGCAACAAATTTAAATTTAGCTCCAAGAATAATTGGATACTCGATAGCAGGTCTTCAAAACACATGACGGGTGACGCTCAATTGCTCTCCGGAGTGGTGCCCATTGCAAATGGAAACCGAGTAGTCTTTGGAGGCAACGCGAGCGGAACCATCATAGGTGTTGGCAAAGTGGGCAATCCTTCTAAACCACTAATAAGTGATGTTTACCTTGTTAAAGGATTAAACCACAATTTTATTTCAATAAGCCAACTTTGTGACAAAGGTTACAAAGTTAGCTTTGCGAAAGGAATGTGCCATATTTTGAGAAAAGATAATAATGATTTATTATTTTCCAGCACACGCCATAAGGATATTTATATTTTAGATCTTCCAAGATCACATGAACAATGTCTCATTACCAACACAAGTGAACAACACTTATGGCATCGACGTTTTGGTCATGTGAACTTTGGAACACTCTTTAAACTTTCTAAGTTAAATTCTATTAGAGGCTTCCCTAAGCTTGTCTTTCAAAAGAAAAGCTTTTGTGACTCGTGTCAACGAGGCAAGCTTCCAAAATCGTCATTTAAACCTAAGAAAAGCATTTCTTCTAAGCGACCTCTAGAGCTATTACATCTAGATCTTTTTGGGCCAACTAGAGTTGCTTCATTAGGAAATGCACGATATGGACTTGTCATCGTTGATGACTTTTCTAGATTTACTTGGGTATTTTCCTTAAGTAATAAAAATGATGCTTTTGAAAACTTCACAATATTTGTTAAAAAAGTATAAAATCTCATTGGAACCACCATTGTCACTATTCGTAGTGATCATGGAGGGGAATTTGAGAATGAGTCTTTCTCAAATTTTTGTGATGAAGTTGGTATTACTCACACCTTCTCTTTCCCTCGCGCACCTCCTCAAAATGGTGTTGTTGAGAGGAAGAATAGGACGCTAGTGGAATGTGCTCGCACTATGCTTGATGATAGCCAACTTGGCCATCAATTTTGGGCGGAAGCGGTACATACCGCTTGCTATGTGTTTAATAGGATACTTTTGAGGCTCGGCACCAAACAAACTTGTTATGAATTGTTGTTTGGTAGATTGCCTCAAGTTAAACATTTTCGAGTTTTCGGTGCAAAATGTTTTGTTAAAAACACGTATGTTAGTTTGGACAAATTTGATCCAAGATCCGATGAGGGGATATTTGTTGGATATTCCTCCCGTAGCAAAGCCTACCGGATATACAACAAACGAACCTCAACGATCGAGGAATCACTTCATGTTTCATTTAATGAAGGCTTTGTCCCTACTAGAATTACTAATGATGATGACTCCATGGATGTCCTATGTGATTCAATTGGTAATTCTAATTCTATTGATTCTATTGATACTAACACTACTAATGAATCTTTTGAGAATGTTCCTAGTGATCAGGGAATTCCCAAACGGCTTCATACCGTTCGTGACCATCCTCATGAGCAAGTCATTGGCTACATCCTTGATAGTGTCAAGATGAGATCTCAAGTCAACTACTTCGTTCATTGTGCCTTTACCTCCTCAATAGAGCCAAAGAATATTAATGAAGCGTGCGAAGGTAGTGCTTGGATCCTTGCCATATATGAGGAACTCATTCAATTCGAGAGGAATGAAGTTTGGGAGCTTGTTCCATTGCCATCGAAGAACCACACCGTTATAGGAACGAAGTGGATTTTCAAGAACAAGACCGACGAAAACCAAATCGTCATCCGGAACAAAGCTCGGTTAGTAGCTCAAGGCTATCGGCAAGAGGAAGGTATTGATTTCGAAGAATCCTTTGCTCCTGTAGCTAGATTAGAATCTATTAGATTATTGTTATCTTTTGCATGCCATAAAGATTTTAAACTCTTTCAAATGGATGTAAAAAGTGCGTTTTTAAACGGAGATGTTGAGGAAGTTTATGTTTCTCAACCTCCGGGTTTTATAAATGAAAAATTTCCAAATCACGTTTTCAAACTTAAGAAAGCACTTTACGGTTTGAGACAAGCTCCTCGAGCTTGGTATGACCATCCAAAGAATTTTCTTTTGGATTTGGGTTTTAAAATGGGAGAAGTTGATTCCACATTATTTGTTAAGTATTTGAATAATGATATAATTTTAGTTCAAATTTATGTTCATGATATCATTTTCGGTGCTACTAACTTCACTCTTTGCGAAGAGTTTTCTAATGTTATGAATGATCAATTTGAGATGAGCCACATGGGTGAGCTCAAGTATTTCTTAGGTCTCCAAATTCGCCAAATGAACGATGCAATCTTCATCCACCAAACCAAGTACACGGTAGAGTTGCTAAAGCGATTTGGAATGGAGAATGCCTCCGGAAAGAAGACTCCAATGAGCACGACTACTCATCTTGATAAAGATACGGGCGGCAAAGATGTAGACATTCGTCTATATCGAGGTATGATAGGTAGTTTATTATATCTTACTGCTAATAGGCCCGATATTATGTTTGTCGTATGTGTATGTGCTCGTTATCAGTCTCAACCTAAGGAATCTCACTTAGTAGCGGTAAAACGTATTTTCCGTTATTAAAGTTACACACTTGACTTTGGATTACTTTATCCAAAGTCTAGCACATATGAGTTAATCTCATATAGTGACGCAGATTATGCGGGATGCAAATCCGACAGGAAAAGTACTAGTGGCACTTGCCATTTTATAGAAAATTCTCTTGTCTCTTGGTTTTCCAAGAAGCAGAATTTCGTATCACTTTCAACCACCGAGGCGGAATATATTGCCGCCGGTGCTGCGTGTGCTCAGGTTCTTTGGATGAGACACACTCTTAACGACTTTGGTATAAACTGTGATACTTGCCCTATCATGGTGGACAACCAAAGTACTAGATTGAATAGTGCAATAGGTACAAAGTCACAAGTTAGAGCACGCTCAAAGCACCCTCTACGTCTCTACACTCGCCAGACTCTCAGTACCACACACACAGTGTTTCCTCTCACTATCAATCCTAGCAAAGCTTTCTACCAGCTAGTCCCAAACTAGCTGGGTCCCACTTGTCTAGTCCCAACTAGACAAGTCCCAAAATAGTCACCAAAGATTGTAAAGTTTCCCCTACGAAGATCTATCACAATTTCTACACAAAATAATAAAGTATAGAGTTTAGGAAGCTCAGATTGTGTAGCAGCGATGTCTTCGTCAATCAGCACGGGCCAGAAGTCGTCTGGCAAGTAGTAGTGGTCTCCTCGGCAATTCTTCGCAACTCAAGTTGTCGATTGCCTCTCCTCCTTTGGTGACTTGCAGCTTGAAATAAAGTTACGGCTGTTGTACTCCCCAAACAAAATTGCACCGGCCTAGTCAATGTGTCTTCCTTCAAGTGCCTGCAAATCAAAGAGAGCAGAGGATTAAACCTTTAATCAATTAAAACATAACTCAACTAACCTTTTTCTTTTAGTGCTTGAAGGCCGGCCTGAAGACTTCGGCACCTCTCTGTATTTTTGATATAAGAGAGCCCTACCAAAAAATGGCCTGATCAAAGAATAGAAAAAACTCTCCCACAAAAATTTCGGCTAAAAGATCTTACAGAAAAAATTTCGGCCACAAAAAAATACGCCACACACAAACTTTAGGTAGAACTTAAAATGAGAGAGAGAGAGAGAGAGTCTTCCACTTTATTTGTGTGTTGATTGCCTCTTGGAGTTTTGAAAGAAGAATTCGGTCAGCACATGAATGATGGATCCTGTGATGTGTTCCTTGCTTAAAAAACAACTGGGTTAAAAAAATAAAAGAAAGAAGCCTAGGTGAGGCTGCAAAAGGATTTGCACACAAACCCCCTTAACAAACAAATGACCACCAAAAATAAAACCGGCATGTGAGGATTTTAAACCCTTTTGATTTTGATTAGGGCCTTGGTGTTCGTGCGTTGATGTCTCCACTAGCCCCTTTTTTTGCTTGGTGATTGGTGTGCCTTTAATCAATCTTTTGCTTGGCATGCAAATCGATGTGTCACTGCAACCAAGAGAATTAGTGAAGAATCACATTAAAAAATGAACAACCAAAAAAAACTTTGTTTTGGGAATATGGCTCTGATTGCGTGCGGCAATTGGAACAACCAAAATCACATTTTCCTTTTTTTTGCCGTGGTCTACCTTCGCATTTGATGTTTAGTTTTAAATAGAAATAGGTAGGGTTTTGAAATATGGCAAGAGATAGGACTGTGACAACCGCTTAAGGATTTGACCCAATCAATATGGGATTTGATTTGCAATTCAAATTGGATAAAGATTGGAATAGGGAAAAAAATATGATTGGAATAAATCTCTAATTGATTCGACAAAATCCCAAATAGATTCCATCTCCCTCCATATTGACCAAGTCAAATCACTTTGAGTATAGCACTTTGACCAAGTCCATTAGCTGTGTGGATAACAAAATCTCCACCGGTTGACTAAGTCATCACTTTGAGAATTTAACGTTTTGCCATTCCTGAAATACACTTAGCACACACGTTAAAAAGTCCGCACACGTTTGTCATCATCAAACCAAGATCCTAGATCGTTGCTTCCAACAGCCCTATCATGGTGGACAACCAAAGTGCAATATGTCTCTCTAAGAATCCGGTACACCATTCCCGTTCTAAACACATAGATGTCTGTCACCATTTCTTAGATGATCATGTTGCTAAAAAGGACATCATATTAGTGTACGTTGAAACCCAGAAGCAAATCGCCGATATTTTCACGAAACCACTCAAGGAAGACTCCTTTGTGCGGTTGCGTCGAGAATTGGAGATTATAGGTGAATCCGAGATTTAGGATTCATATTTTGTTCAATAATCTTGCATGATATTAAACTTTCTTTATATATGCTCATGCTAGATTAATTGAGATTTTCTGGATTTTTGGTTGAATTTTCGGAATTTATGCTCGAAATATTCATGAACGTCGTATTTAAGATTTTCGATGTTTTATGGGGTAGTATAATGATTAATGAGAGTATTACGATGTATCGTCCAAGTGCACGTAGAAGAGAACTCAAAATTTCGAAATTTCAAAATTTTGGACTCTTTTAGTCGGTTCATGTTCATTGACTGACCGACTAGATTACGTTCTAGTCGGTCAGTGAATGAACACAGACCGACTAACTCATGCCTAATTTTTGGCCTCAGTTACTGTTTGCACTTAGTCGATTCAAGCTCATTGGCCGACCGACTAGATCGTCATCTAGTCAGTTAGCGCTTGAACTGTGACCGACTAAATGCATCGGGGACTGTTGTGTCTTTTCGCATTCCAATCGACTTATTAAGCCCCGCACCGACTAGTTCTCTTTCTAGTCGGTGCGAAATTCTCTCTCAGCCCTAACCCCCGTCGACTCCTCACTCTCCTCCACCGTCCGATCGACTTTTCCGGCCATCTCCTCCGTCGATCTCCCTCCATCTTCCTCCTAGGGTAAAGCTCTCACTCTCCTATCTACTTTAGGGTTCGATTTCAGCTTCTAGGGTTAGATTCTTTCAATTTCCGTCGACCTAGGGTTTGAGCTAGGGTTCCAGTTTTTCGATTTCGTGCGTTGGTTGAGCGTTGTCTCGTCACGATTATGGCGAAGACACGCATCCCAATCGAACCCTCGCGTCCGTCACCCATGACCGTAGAGTCTCCGTCTAAGGACCCCCCGCAACCCAAACGCCGATCCAAATCGACCCATCCATCGTCTTCTTCGCCTCCTCTTAAGAAGAAGAGGACGGCGATAGCGAAGCCTAGAGCCCGATCTACTCAATCCAAGCCAGCTTCATTCCGTGCACCCACTCCTCCAGCTGATTCTGATTCCGACACGGAATATATTCCGGAGACCGAGCCTACCGCTAGGGATCCTACTCCTCCACCCCGTTCTAGCACTCGTCAGCCTAAGGGGAAGGCTCCCATGCCAGTGGGCGGTGTTGATATATCGTTGTGTCGCGATGACCCATTGTGTATCGCGGCTTACAATCGTATCGAACACTGTCCTCTGCTATTGGAGCACTTCGTTCAGTTCTCCGACTTTCCACATCTAGCTGATCTCCTTTCCCATAGTGGTCTTATCGATTATCTTCGCCATGACCCTAAGGCGAATCCACACCCGTACCCCCGTCTAGTCAAGCTTTTCTATGCGAATCGTGTTCGCGGTCAGTATGACGAGACCCATTCCATTGAGACGACTGTCTTGGGGACACCGATTGTCCTCACAGCAGAAATCTTAGGGGATTTGATAGGTGTCTCCTCTTCTGGCCTTCTTCCTGCCGATATCTCTGTCGATGACATTTCTGATCTTGACCAGGCCATGCTCTCCGAGATGTTTCATGTTATCCCTCCCGCCATGATTGGCGTTCCATCCAAATCTTTCAAGCCCAACGCTTGGGTCTTGAATCTTATTCTGAAGTCGTGCCTCCTTCCGAAGTGCGGCTCATCGAGCTTGCCATCCCAGCCATTTCTTAAGCTGATCTACGCTCTCTTCATGGGGAGCGAGATCAATTGGGCTAGGATTATTCTTGATAAGATGGATTCTTTCGAATGTATCCGAAATTCCACGAAATCTGCTCACATCCCATACCCTTGCCTTCTGACACTTGTCTTTCGTCACTTCGGTGTCCCTCTCCCACCCGATGATGAGCATCCTCTTGGTCCCCCTCTGAATGCGACGGCCGTCAAGAAGTCTCTTGCGACGCTTCATCACGTTCAGAGGACGACCCCTTCAGCCTCTGCTTCAGCTGCTCCTCTTACTCCTACTCCTACTCTCGCTGAGCTTGCACGTTCGTTGAGACGTGTGGAGTCTCGTTGTGCTCATTCTGAGGTGATGCTAACTCGTATCTGCTCTCATTTGGGCATTGAGATTCCTCCGTCAGTTTCTGACGAGGAGGAGATGGATGAGGATGAGCTCCAGGAGCTCGTTGGATCTGCTGCTCGTGCCCCAGAGGGTCCGTCTGCTGGTACTTCTGCCGGTGCTCCCGAGAGCACACCTGCTGCCACCATTCCTTCGGTGGATACTTCGTCTGGTGCTCCTGAGGCCACTCCCGTTGCGACTCTCCCATCCGTGGACACTCCTGCTGACCCAGTGACCACCACCACTCCTGCAGAGCCTGCAGCAGCTGCTGACCCTCCCTCCACCTCCTGAGCCTGCTTGGAGGACTCTCCCTATGCACATTGGATGATATACCTGTTGTGAGAGAGTGGGGTAGGATAGTTTGGGTGGTTCTGGACTTTTGATGTATTTTTGATGTTTTGATGATACACTCTAGATGTATGTTCATTTTGATGTATGTGCGATATATGTTGTATGATGTGCTCCGATCATTCGATCGTTATTTTGTATGTTGGCGGATGTATACATTTTGTTGTACCATGTTTGATATATATATATACACACACACACACACACACACACACACACACACACACACACACACACACACACACACACACACACACACACACACACACACACACACACACACACACACACACACACACACACACACACACACACACACACATCGTGTTGCCATTCACTTCTTTTGTGCACATTATATTTTTGTCCCTGATGTTGATTTCATCGATCGCCGATTAAATCTTGATTTAATAGATATTATTTCTATGGAAACATAGAAATGTTTTTCATGCACTTAATTCATCAAGAATGTTGATATTGGAGAGTATATTCCATAACTCAATACGTGAAATTGATTTGAGTTATGATGATTTTATTGTTCGATTATCGAGTATGGTCTCGTTGGCACACCTTGATTTAATTCGTATTTTCCTTTGGTGTCACTTGGACCGTGGTCGTATTCTTCGACTTCCGTGCTTTTATTCGTAGCCATTGTTGTTGTCGTTGATCTCCTCCCGCTCTTTTTGCTTATGCCAAAGGGGGAGAGAATTAATAATGACGATGTGCTACATGATAATTCAAAGCAATTTACCGTGAATCTAATTTGATATGTTAGATTCAGGGGGAGTTAAGATATAAAAATGGATTTCAAATCCGAAATTTCAATAATTGGATTCTCATTTTATACTTTACTCGTCTGCTTGATGCGTATGATTATTATTTATTTTGGAATTAACGTGTCATCAATGCAGGGGGAGTAAGTAAATTTCATTTGAATCATTATTATTGATTATTATTTATGTTGGTTTGTCATCACCAAAAAGGGGGAGAAAGTTGAGTATTGACTCCCCGGATTTGGTTTTGGATGATGAACAAACATAAATATCGTGAACTAACTCTTTGTGAGCGCAGTTATGGAGATCGTCGCCAAATTTCTATGAACTTCAATAGCGACATCTCAAGACTTCTCAAAGCGCGTAATCGTGTGCTTGAAGTTTTGTTGAAGCTCAAGGACCATTATTAAAGTCAAGAAGATTCGATTGAAGCTTTTGAAGACGGTTCGTCATGTTTTATTTATAGTCTTCTAGCTTCTTTTCGTAGAATGTTAAGCCTTGAGTAGGTCTTACGTTTTAATCTTAATAACACTCTTATCTTAGAGCTAGGATCTTATTAGAAACCCATACGAACTTTTCCGAAGATTCGCGCTTCGATTCACGGCTTCTTGTGCATGTTAGTTGGTTCAAGAAGAAGAACCAACCGACTAGATGGCAATCTAGTCGGTCGGCAAAGCTTCTTGAACCGACTAGAATGTCTTCTTCAATTCCATCTCACTTACTGTTTACAATTAGTCGGTCCAAGAAGGTTCACTGACCGACTAGTTGTGAAACTAGTCGGTTAGGAATCCTTCTTAGACCGACTAGTTGATCTTCCACTGTTCAGCCTAACTTACTGTTTACAGTTAGTCGGTCAAGGCACAACGATCGACCGACTAGTTGAGAAACTAGTCGGTTAGAAGTTGTTCTTAAACCGACTAGCTGTATTTGAACTCAGCCTATTCTATTTCATCTCTTAGTCGGTCAAAGAACATTCACCGACCGACTAGTTGTGAAACTAGTCGGTTGGCAAGTCTTCTTGGACCGACTAGTTCATCTTTCCCTGAACTTCTCTATTGACTGCTCACCTCTTAGTCGGTTCATGTTGTATCACCGACCGACTAGTTGATGAACTAGTCGGTCAGTGGTCCTGTCATGCCCCGCTTCCCAAAACGACAGAAGCGAAACGTGACAAGGTCCGCTTAGACCGGAGCTGTGAAGCTCGGACCCAATAAGCGTCTGTAGGAGTACCATTTTAAAAAATTTCAGGTTCTTGTATTTATAAAGTTCGAAACAACAGAAAGTACAGAAAGGAAGTTGCATTCATTAATATAGAGAGATAATATCCAGCGAGTACAAAAGTGTAAAAAGAGAAGCCTAAGCATGGCAACAAACTACAGAAAAGGAAACTAATAGTGCGTAGCACCAAACCTAGGCAGAGAGTAAAGTGGTGCTACCCACCCAGATTAAAAGTAGTAACCTCTGGAAGTCCGCAACAGTGGGAAACGTCTAAGTCTGGTCCTCGTCAGGTACGTCCTCCGGGTCGACATCCTCTGGCTCCACGTACTCCGGTGTGTCCGACTCGTCCACGTACTCTGGCTCAACACCTGACGTACAGCACCCAAAAGAAAGGAACTGTACATCAGGTAAAGTCTACAAAAAGGGTTAGACTCTACTGCAAGTGTACCGAACTATTAAACAACAGTTTACTGGTTGATTAGCATGCTGGGGTTATAACAGAGTAACAAAAAGGAAGTAACGCAGCAGGAAAGTAAAGCGCAACAAGTAGTAGTTGTAGCGTGTGCTACGGACTACGGGACTAACCTAACAGGTGTCAAGACAAGTCGGAACATGGCGGGACAAGACAAGACAAGTGTGACACGAAAGGGTTCATGCCTTACGGTTCGAGGGGGATCAGACCCTCTTCCCGTGCGCACGCTCAACCCTACCCCAACCCCAAGTATTCAAGACATGACAAGATAAGACAAGACAAGGGATCACTCGCTCTAGCTTGGCGAGTGCCCTATTGCCCTCTGGGTTGAGTATCATGACAAGGGATCACTCGGAGAGTGCCCTATTGCCCTCTGGGCTGTGCACGACGGGACGAGACGGGACAAGACAGGAAAGGTTATTCTAGGGTGTCCATACGCATGCACACACAAGATAGTCCTACGATGTCAAAAGTCGTTGTTAGGCTCAGACTTCGTCGTCAAGTCTGAGCCGTCAAGGGATGTTCCGGACGCTATCATTTCACGTCCGGTTCTCTTTGTTCACAGTTAACAGTTCTAACAAACTAAGGCCTAAGCACGGCCAAAAGTGCAAGTGTATACACTTGCCTACGGTGGTGAGCGTGTCGTCCGTTCGGAGCGTCTCGTCCAGGCGTCGCGTCCGCGGTAGTCCGTCTGAAATAGGTCACGGCGACGGTGTCAAGTCGCATTTTTCAATAAGTCCTATTTAGGGTTTGTTTCTAGATTGTCGGGACTACCCTATTCGTCAAAGTCACATTTTTGGTGTTTCGTTCAACCTAGATCGACTACTATCCTACGTGCACAGAAAATTGTCCGATTGTCGATATTTCTACGGTGAGCATCGTTTTACAAGTACTGAAAATAAATTTAGTTATAGTTGTCCAATTTTTAGTTTAGGGTTTGATTAGCTACGGTGTGGGTTTTGCTACTCGTTAGGGAAACCAACCTCGTGATGCCGTCCAACAAGCGGAAGTCGGGTCTGAACGGAGAAACGTCGGCGTCGTCTGGAACTCCTCGGCCACGGGTAGCGCAGTGAGGTACCTCTGGACAGCAGGGTGGTGACATGAAATCAGCGAGCTAATCAGCGATCTCCTTCCCGTTGCGGGTAGCGCAACGGATCTTCACGACGGCGGCGACGTCGGGTAAAAAACACGTGTGCACGGTGACGCACGTGTATTCCGAGGGTCCAAGGGGCTGTCGATAGATGAGGTAGGACTAGAGGAAGATGCTCTGCCTGGAGGATGGCCAACGGCGTGAGCGTACGGTGGTGGGTGGACGTGAGAAACCGGAGAGGACAGATTCGCGCAACGTTCGTTGTCGCGCGTCTCAGAGGAATTCTAGCGACGAACAGCGAAAATAGGAAGTTGCAGAAGGTTAATGACTTCAAGAAGAAGCCAACGGCAGTGGAGTTGTCACCGGGGGTGGTCGGAGATGATCGTGCGCGGGCGTCGAAGTTCAGCTTCCAGATCTATGAAAAACAGTCGATACGGCGTGTTCCGACGAGGAATACTGGAGCTACAGGTGGGCTATGAGCGTGAGAGAAGTTGCAGTTGGTAGAGGGGTTCGATAGGAATCCAACGGCAATAGGGTGGTTGTTGTAGGTGGCCGGATGGCCGGTGGGCGCGAGTTTTCCCGAAGGTGGCGCAGATCTGTAAAACTGCAGCTAGATCTAAGTTCCACGAGGTTTTCGAGGAGATCGAGACGTGGAAAAAGGGTAAGGGGAGTTGGAGATGCTCGGGGGGTCAGAGAGGAGTTGATCGGGGGTGGTGGTCGTCGGAGGGGGTGGCCGGATCGGCGGCGGCGGCCGTTTTCCGGCGATGGGTTCTGTGCACAGTTTTTGGCCAAAAACTTGGGTTTAATGGTGTTTTTGAGAGCTTTTGGGAGGTGGAGATGGAGGAGGAGGAGGAGGAGAAGGTGGTGGCCTGTGGTGGGGGCTTGGGGGCAGCCTGAGGTGGCCGGAGGAGAAACTAGAGGCGGCTGGAAGATGGGTTGCCGTGAGTTTTTGCCTAGGGTTATTTGGTTGCATGATTTAAGGAGATGTTATGCTATTCAACTCATGAAGGGGTGTGTAAGTGGGGTGGTGACTAGGAGAGAGAGAGAGAGAGAGAGAGAGAGAGAGAGAGAGAGAGAGGTGTACAAAGTGGAGAAAGGTTGGGTGAGGATAGTGGTAGAAATATTTCCCATGATACGTGCGAGATTTGATTAGGATTTGATTAGATTTGGATTTCAAATTGATTAGAGGCTAATCAACGGTTGCAAATTGATTAAGGGATATCTTCCACTACGGGCATCGGAAAAATATTCCGAAAATACCGGGACGATAGTGGAGACGAGAAGTACAGGGCTATGGTGTCCGATTGTGTGTTACACCTACCAAAAATTATCGTAAAATCGGGAACCGCGTATTGGTGCCAAAAGACCAAAACGCCCTTCCATTCAAAGCTGTTTTGCGAGAAAACGAGCCCTGAGATGACGTTACCATAAATTACCATAAAATTCTACACTTCCGTACGGTCACAACGGAATATCACATCGTATATACCAAAACCAAGAAAGAGTCAAATAAAATACGTGCACGAAAGGTACGTGCACGTAGAAAATACGAACGGTCGGAAAGCAGCCGTTACATTCTACCCACCTTAGAAATGATTCCGTCCTCGGAATCACCTATAATAATAATAATAATACCTATAAACACTTAAGCCTATAACTCCCATTTTCCACACAATGATCTCTAACCCTATAACTTCAACATCGTTCCTCAAATAATCCATCGTAACCTGTCTTTTCACTGGATAATGCCACGACTAAACTCACATCCTAACACTTAACTATAGACCCATCACTGCTGTTCAAATTTCCAACTCCAAGTTCTCATAAAAGAATAATAATCATCTTCTCATACCATACCACTCCACTAAACATCATCGCTCAATAACATCTTTAAATTTCTCGTTCTCTTCCCAATATTAATCAATCGCTAAAATGATGTTCTAGTCGATCACCAATCCAAGACAAAAACTTTGTCTATCTTATAACACCTTTCACAAATCAACAATCGCCGTGTCCTCAATACATTCCTTGTCATATCTTTCCATAAATTTATCCGCCAAATAATTGAACTATCAAAATCACATCTTATCCTGCTCACTATAACTAATCCCAACCAATATTAAGTCCGACTATCTAACCATCCATTTATCTCATCACGTCGTGTTATTCCCAATGTCTTCTCACGTCAACTTAATAATCAAGTCTTGATGCTTTAAATGCTCTACTCATCCTCATGATCACCCTAACTCATACTATACTCCGTAGCTACTCCTATCTACCACTCGTCTAAGTCTCAAGTCTGATAAGCTATCATCCCCCCGCATATAATTTCATCCGACCAGAATTCTCCATTGAGTCCGTCACACGTTTGCATTATAAATAAGTCTTGGACACTTCATTCTTTTCATCCAAAGAAATCTAATCTAATATCTTTGTGTTCCAAAATCAACTATCCACCGGTACAACATATCTCATCTCACTCTAAACCTACCCACAAACATAACCCTATAACAATAACAGCTATTACTAACAATATCATAACAATCAAACTTAACACTCCCGGAGAGGGAAGGAAAGGAAGTTTAAGGCCAAAGACATATTTAAAACATTCGAAAAAAACGTGTGGAGTTGTGGTATTGGATGAGGGAAGATCGGGGTTGTGATCTTGTGTGGTAGTCTCAAAACTTTAAAGATTTGGTTTAAAAGAAAACAAAATTTTTGATATAATCATATGCAGCCAAAGATAAGTCATACCATAATACGAAAGACTAAGTCTAAGGAATTTCCTGCTATGACGTTATTCACACCTATATGAATACTATCATTCAGACCACTCCATACGTATATCACGGTCCACACTGAGTACACATACACGACACAAGAGACAATCACTAATATCCTAAAGGTAGCACACTCGCACCGGTCCACACACTCTACCTATACACATGCACTACGACGACATCACAAACCAATGGGCCCACTACTAACTAGAGATGACATAGGCAACTACAGGCACTGATGTCTACATGAAAGAAAGGAACCGAAACCAAAAGCGAAATGAAACAAGATCGGAAAGAACGAGTTTGGACATGGCGAGGAAAAGGAGATAACTGGTTGGATGGAACAAAAATATTGCTCAAAATATTGAAATAGATGAAAGGAAAATTATGTGTAAAGTATGGTATCATATACTTTTATGCTTAAAAAAATATGTAGAAAAAGTGAGCAGACGGTAAAATTTTAAA
The DNA here is from genome assembly GCA_030789695.1 of Scilla litardierei. NCBI lineage: Eukaryota > Viridiplantae > Streptophyta > Magnoliopsida > Asparagales > Asparagaceae > Scilla > Scilla litardierei. Next base: position 105,497 of record JAULAV010001838.1, on the reverse strand, counting down.
ATACGGAAAAGTGTTAAACTAAGAAAATAATGAGTAGGGTGAGGTAGTGATTGTTTTACATATGTAAATAGATTTATAGCGGATTTTTGAAATATGGATATGATGGTTAGAAAACAGATATACTAAAAATTGAAGTCCCTTTTTTTATAGCTCCAAAAATATCCTAAAAGTTTTGTACGATAAGCGGTTAAAATAAATTTAATAGTATAGAAAGAAAGGGATAATACATTAAATTATCAAAATGGAAACCAAGTTTTATATATTTATATGCATATGTATATATAAACTGAAATTCGAAAGATATAGGTTAGAAACATTATAAGATGGTAATTAAAAAAAATTTTTGTGATGAGAAATTTCGAAATTCAAAGAATGCATTCAAGTTAACCGAAAGGTAGGAAATCTAAGTTCATGGTTTTTTTTTCAAAGAATTGAAACTGGGGAAGGAATTCGAAACAATATAATATTGAAAATTCTTTAGAAGGATCGGTAGGCTGGATGGAAAAGATTCAACGATTGGCTACTAACGACGAACGGATCACGTGATTCAAGGTCAAGGAAAAGAATCGAATGATCCAAACGTAAATATGACTAGGAGATGAATCATGAAAAGCCACGGTGGAATCCTATGGTCAATGGCACAGAAGGGTAATGATCAGAAAGATGCTGGAAGTCAGGGATTCTAATTATCGGCCGTCTACAGATCAGGAGAACTCGGCACTAAGACTTCCTAATGATATAGACTGTAATTAGGATCTAAGGGGAAGGTTCCTATGAGAATTAGGGTTACGTTCTGCTGGGCCCGAAGACGATGGACCCGAGTGAACGACTAAAAGAAGGGCTCTAGAAATCTAACACGGTCAGAGTCAAGTGCGGGATACTAAGGTATCCTAGGACGAGGATGACTAAATCTTAACCAAGGTGTCTGACTATCCAACTGGGACGTCTATCTAAGTCTTCCTACCATCTAAGACTGGAAAAACCTAATTTAGACTTGTACATGGATATTAAATGAATGCGGTACTCTTATCATTCCGAACTTTTGCAAGGACCTGCATGTGCCACCACTAAAACCTGTCACGCCCCGCTTCCCAAAACGACAGAAGCGAAACGTGACAAGGCCCGCTTAGGCCGGAGCTGTGAAGCTCGGACCCAATAAGCATCTGTAGGAGTACCATTTTAAAAATTTTCAGGTTCTTGCATTTATAAAGTTCGAAACAACAGAAAGTACAGAAAGGAAGTTGCATTCATTAATATAGAGAGATAATATCCAGCGAGTACAAAAGTGTAAAAAGAGAAGCCTAAGCATGGCAACAAACTACAGAAAAGGAAACTAATAGTGCGTAGCACCAAACCTAGGCAGAGAGTAAAGTGGTGCTACCCACCCAGATTAAAAGTAGTAACCTCTGGAAGTTCGCAACGGTGGGAAACGTCTAAGTCTGGTCCTCATCAGGTACGTCCTCCGGGTCGACATCCTCTGGCTCCACGTACTCCGGTGTGTCCGACTCGTCCACGTACTCTGGCTCAACACCTGACGTACAACACCCAAAAGAAAGGAACTGTACGTCAGGTAAAGTCTACAAAAAGGGTTAGACTCTACTGCAAGTGTACCGAACTATTAAACAACAGTTTACTGGTTGATTAGCATGCTGGGGTTATAACAGAGTAACAAAAAGGAAGTAACACAGCAGGAAAGTAAAGCGCAACAAGTAGTAGTCGTAGCGTGTGCTACGGACTACGGGACTAACCTAACAGGTGTCAAGACAAGTCGGAACATGGCGGGACAAGACAAGACAAGTGTGACACGAAAGGGTTCATGCCTTACGGTTCGAGGGGGATCAGACCCTCTTCCCGTGCGCACGCTCAACCCTACCCCAACCCCAAGTATTCAAGACATGACAAGACATGACAAGACAAGGGATCACTCGCTCTAGCTTGGCGAGTGCCCTATTGCCCTCTGGGCTGTGTATCACGACAAGGGATCACTCGGAGAGTGCCCTATTGCCCTCTAGGCTGTGTATCACGACAAGGGATCACTCGGAGAGGGCCCTATTGCCCTCTGGGCTGAGTATCACGACAAGGGATCACTCGGAGAGTGCCCTATTGCCCTCTGGGCAGTGCAAGACGGGACGGGACGGGACAAGACAGGAAAGGTTATTCTAGGGTGTCCACACACATGCACACACAAGATAGTCCTACGATGTCAAAAGTTGTTGTTAGGCTCAGACTTTGTCGTCAAGTCTGAGCCGTCAAGGGACATTCCGGACGTTATCATTTCACGTCCGGTTCTCTTTGTTCACAGTTAACATTTCTAACAAACTAATGCCTAAGCACGGCCAAAAGTTCAAGTGGATACACTTGCCTGCGGTGGTGAGCGTGTCGTCCGTCCGGAGCGTCTCGTTCAGGCGTCGCGTCTGCGGTAGCCCGTCTGAAATAGGTCACGGTGACGGTGTCAAGTCACGTTTTTCAATAATTCCTATTTAGGGTTTATTTCTAGATTTTCGGGACTACCCTATTCGTCAAAGTCACATTTTTGGTGTTTCGTTCAACCTAGATCGACTACTATCCTATGTACACAGAAAATTGTCCGATTGTCGATCGTTCTACGGTGAGCAGCGTTTTACATGTACTGAAAGTAAATTTAGTTATAGTTGTCCAATTTTTAGTTTAGGGTTTGATTAGCTACGGTGTGGGTTTTGCTACTCGTTAGGGAAACCAACCTCGTGATGCCGTCTAACAAGCGAAAGTCGGGTCTGAACGGAGAAACGTCGACGTCGTCTGGAACTCCTCGGCCATGGGTAGCGCACCGAGGTACTTCTGGACAGCGGGGTGACGACGTGAAATCAGCGAGCTAATCAGCGATCTCCTTCCTGTTGCGGGTAGCGCAAAGGATCTTCACGACGGCGCGACGTCGGGTAAAAACACATGTGCACGGAGACGCACGTGTATTCCGAGGGTCCAAGGGGCTGTTGGTAGATGAGGTAGGACCAGAGGAAGATGCTCTACCCGGAGGATGGCCAAAGGCGTGAGCGTACGGTGGTTGGTGGCCGTGAGAAGCCGGAGAGGACAGATTCACGCAACGTTCGTTGTCGCGTGTCTCAGAGGAATTCCAGCGACGAACAGCGAAAACGGGAAGTTGCAGAAGGTTAAGGACTTCAAGACGAAGCCAATGGCATTGGAGTTGTCGCCGGGGGTGGTAGGAGATGATCGTGCGCGGGCGTCGAAGTTCAGCTTCCAGATCTGTGAAAAACAGCCGATACTGCGTGTTCCGACGAGGATTACTGGAGCTATATGTGGGCTATGAGCGTGAGAGAAGTTGCAGTTGGTAGAGGGGTTCGATAGGAATCCAACGGCAGTAGGGTGGTTGTTGTAGGTGGCCGGATGGCCGGTGGGCGCGAGTTTTTCCGAAGATGGCGTAGATCTGTAAAACTGCGGCTAGATCTAAGTTCCACGGGGTTTTCGAGGAGATCGAGACGTGGAAAAAGGGTAAGGAGAGTTGGAGATGCTCGGGGGGTCAGAGAGGAGTTGATCGGGGGTGGTGGTCGTCGGAGGGGGTGGTCGGAGCGGCGGCGGCGGCCGTTTTCCGGCGATGGGTTCTGTGCACAGTTTTTGGCCAAAAACTTGGGTTTAATGGTGTTTTTGAGAGCTTTTGGGAGGTGGAGATGGAGGAGGAGGAGGAGGAGAAGGTGGTGGCCGGTGGTGGGGGCTTGGGGGCAGCCTGAGGTGGTCGGAGGAGAAACTAGAGGCGGCTGGAAGATGGGTTGCCGTGAGTTTTTGCCTAGGGTTATTTGGTTGCATGATTTAAGGAGATGTTATGCTATTCAACTCATGAAGGGGTGTGTAAGTGGGGTGGTGACTAGGAGAGAGAGTGAGTGAGGGGTGTACAAAGTGGAGAAAGGGTGGGTGAGGGTAGTGGTAGAAATATTTCCCATGATACGTATGAGATTTGATTATGATTTGATTAGATTTGGATTTCAAATTGATTAGAGGCTAATCAACGGTTGCAAATTGATTAAGGGATATCTTCCACTACGGGCATCGAAAAAATAATCCGAAAATACCGGGACGATCGTGGAAACGAGAAGTACGGGGATACGGTGTCCGATTGCATGTTACACCTACCAAAAATTATCGTAAAATCGGGAACCGCGTATTGGTGCCAAAAGACCAAAACGCCCTTCCATTCAAAGCTGTTTTGCGAGAAAACGAGCCGTGAGACGACGTTCCCAAAAATTACCATAAAATTCTACACTTCCATACGGTCACAACGGCATATCACATCGTATATACCAAAACCAAGAAAGAGTCAAATAAAATACGTGCACGTAGAAAATACGAACGGTCGGAAAGTGGCCGTTACAGGTCCTTCTTTGACCGACTAGTCTGCTTCAGAATAGAGCCGTTGGAGCATTAAATGCCACGAGTTTTGCTCTCTGTTTCCTCTATCCTATATATACTTGGAGTGCTGCTTTCATAGCATTCAAGGCTGATATTTATTGAAGTTTAGAGATCAAAGAGAAGTAATTAATTCTCATTCAAATATCTTTCATTTCTCACTTGAATCTCTCGCTCACTCTTATTTCAAAAGAGAGATTCATTGATTGTGAGCCTTCCAAGCCAAGAGCTTGATCCAAGGTCACCAACATCTTCCTAGGCCTCCATTGCTGGTCTACATCTTAGAGCTAGGGTTTGGTGCCTTCATCTTCCCCAAAATCATCTTTACCCTAAATCGTAAGTTTAACTCAATGCATAGGTTTTTGTGGTAAGCATTTCGTATTTCAATTTACTTTGAATATAGCAAGTTTTACTCTCGGTTGTGAGACTTTGTTTGTGATCCCGGTTTGTGGGAGTCACAATTTCATTTGTGTATGATTTGATCTTGTAGAGGTTTCTAGAAGTATTTCATAGTGCAAATTTGAGTTAGAAGTTTCTAACTCAAGTATCCGGAGGGGATCCGGGTGGTTGGGACGTAGGATCACCGGGAACAAGTCGGGGAGACTTGGGTGGATCTGAACCCGTTAAATTGTCTGTTTGCAATTGTTTTCTTTGTTGCTATATTTACATTTCCGCATTGTTGATTGAGTTTGCAAGATAATTAGAAATTATCTTCTTAATTATTTTAAAATACTATTCACCACCTAGTACTTGTGCAGTAGCTTCGTTGGGCATTACAGGGGGTCGAGCTAATCTTCGCGAACCTCTGGCACACCGGGCATTTCCAAACGTACTCTATCGAGTCATTAACCAATGTCGACCAATAGTACCCTTGACTTAGGATCTTCATTGCGTTCGTCTTGCCCCCATGGTGGTTCCCGACCAACCCTTTATGGACCTTCCGGATGACGTAGTCGGCCTCTAGTGGTCTGAGGCATTTGAGGTAGGGGACGACGTCGGTTTTGGTCCAACGCCTTCTGTACATCGCACCTTCATGAAACACATATCGGAGTGCCTTCCGATTCAACGTCTGACGCTCATCTTGGTCTGTTGGGACCTCACCGTCAGTAAGGTACCGAACGATTGGGTTCATCTAGGAAGGTTCGACGTCGATGATCATCGGTCCAGAGGCTCTCGAATAGATGGCGTGACCCAACTCCTTGAGGGAGGAAGATGCCAGCTTTGATAGGACATCTGCGCGAGCATTTTTCGACCTTGGCAGATGGAGCGTCTCGACGTGCTTGAACTTTGGCAGCTCGAATTTGGCCGAGGTTAGGTAGTGCTGCATTGCCTCTTCTCGAGCTTTGTAGTCCCCTTGTAGTTGGCTGATGATGAGTATGAAATCGCTGAGGAGGCGTATGGACTTCGCCCCTAGCGCTCAGTCCAGCTTCAGGCCATTGATGACGGATTCGTATTCGGCCACATTGTTGGTGGCCGGAAACTCGAACCGAAGGGCATACTCGACCGTGTTCTCGTCGGGGGACTGGATGATGATGCCGGCCCTGCTTCCCACCTTTGTTGCTGACCCGTCCACGTGGACTACCCATGCATCCTAGCTCTCTACTTGATCACTTGGAACGGTATCAGCCAAAAGGAGGGATAGAGGTTGAGGCATTACCGTGTTTAGGCTCGTCTCATCGGGACGCTCTCCATCGTCAATGGTGCATTCGTCAATGAAGTCTGCTAGCGCATGTCCCTTGATGACCATCCTTGGCTTGTATCTGAGGTCGAACTCACTCAGCTTTACTCACCAGTTCAGCATCCTCCCCATCTGATCAAACCTCTTAAGGTTTTGCTCGAGCTGGGAGTCAGTCAGGACCAGGATGGTGTGCGCTTGGAAGTAAGGATGGAGTCACCATGTCAAGAGGACGAGGGCGTAAGCCAGCTTCTCTACCGGGCTGTATCGCTCATCTGCTTCTCTTAGGATCTAGCTGGTGTAGTACATTGGTCTTTGCACCCTGGCGTCCCCTTTGATCTACACCGAGCTCACTGCCTCTCCTCTGCTGGCCAGGTATAGGCTCAGGGGCTCCCCCTCTTTGGGCTTGGAAAGGAGCGAGGGGGTGCGAAGGTACTCCTTCAACTCGGTGAACACCCGAGCACATTTTTCGTCCCATTCTACAGCCTTCCTCATCCCGACCGGCTTGGCAAGGGCCTTCCTCAGGATCCTGAAGAAGGGGAGAGATCTCTCCGCCGATTTAGATAGGAAGCATCCTAAAGCAGCAGAGGAGCAGAGGATGAAGCTGTCACTGGGTCAACGGGGACATCCTCTGGAGGAGGAGGAGCAGTAACAGTAACACCCTGAGTAGCAGATACACTAGGATGCACAATAATCTCAGTGATGATAGGCGGTGGAGGCTAACGAGGCAGAGGTGGAACAAAACGTCTGAGATGCTCAGGGAAGGGCATTCCCTGATGCAGGAACGATAAGAAGGCCAACTCATAAAGTCCAGAAACCATCTCAAACAAAATGTCATGAGAGGAAGGAGCAGAGGTAGATGGCTGGTCAGCAGGAGGAACAGTGGATGACGATGGAGCAGATGTAGATTGCCTCTTCTTAGATGCAGACTGCAGAGCTGAAGAGGACTTCGAATTCGCAGAAGCATCTAGAAGAGGACCAAAAGGCAAAGGCTCGTACGGGGTCAAATCAATCCCAAAATGACAAAAAACAAGCGTAAGAAGACCACCGTAAGGAATGTGGAAAGAAGCAGTAGTAAACTCGACCTTGTCCATCCGATCAAGGAGGACGCCGGCCCAGTTTCCTGACATGCCAGAAAAGATCACATACATAAACCTAAGGATCTCCTGGGAGGGTTGGTCAGAAGATCCATACTTCGACAGGATGTTGGACTTCATCACAAGATGAACAGCCCAACCCCTCGCCGAGAACATGGATGACCTAACACCAGAAGAAAGAACAGAGGGGATATCACGAAACATGTCCCGGAGGACAGTCTGATCAAGCTCATTAACATCTGAAATAGAAATGTCAGCAGGAAGGGACCCGGAGGAGGGAATCCTAAGAAAGGTCCCCAAAAGAGTAGGATCAAGGCGAATGTGGGTCCCCTAGACGACAGTGTCAATAACGCCAGTGTCCGCATACTCACCGCGAATGCGGTTAGCATAGAAAATCATAACCAAAAATGGGTGAGCACGAGGGGATTTGCTGTGGGTGAAGCGAAAGAGGTCAGCCAAGCGAATATCGGAGAGGATATCTGATAATCTCTCAGCGGTGAAAGAGGGATAGATAATGGATTGCTCTCGAAGAAGCTTGATCCCGAGGAGAGAATGAAATTTTGCCAAACACATGTCGTCGCGGAAAATAGGAATGAGGGGATCAGAAGGAGGCATGACAGGGCTTTCTTCATTGGAGCTCGACATAGAAAGTGAAGGTGAAGCCTCAGCGCAAGGCTCATTGATGCGAACACCAACAGTCTTGCACAGACGCTTTAAATAGGGCTCAGCTTCAGATGAGAAAGACGCAGAAGAAGGAGAATAACCCTGCGAAGAAGAGCGAGAGGGAGACTCGGGTTTCTTGGTGCGAGCCTTGTAGGGTTGTTTGTTTTTGGCAATGGTAGGCTTGGAGACCCTAGAATTCTTTGGAGCAACATTTTTCCCTTCTTCGGAGCCATTGCACTATCAAACGATGGATTTGAAAGGAATCGCACGAAAGAAATGATAAGAGACAAACAAACCTAATCCGAGAGACGAAGAAGAGACAGTCGACAAAGCACTCAAGACCTGCGATCGACAGATCGACGAGTGGGGCTGATGGAAAACATCAGCGGAGAGATCGACTGGGAAGTTCGAACGGGGGAGACGAAAGGATTTTCTGTCGGATGAGAGAGAAAACAGTTCGTCGAATCGAAAGATCTCGATGATATATTAAAGGGTCAAATGAATCTGGGCCGTTGGATCAAAAAATTGACGGCTCAAATCAAATTAACGAACCGCCACAACAGAACACAGTCGACTGATGAACAATCATCAGTCGACTGGTTGATAGGGTAAAATTTGAGCTTAGGTTGACAGACAGTCGACTGTTGGGTAACTTACAGTCGCCTGTCAGTGAGACAGTCGACTGTATTTTACTTAGCAGTCGACTGACTGAGAATCAATAAAATTGATGATAGAAACAGAGACTACTGACGAAATGGACATGCGCCTGATGACCAAAATGCAGTCGCCTGTTGATCCAACAGTCGACTGTAAAGTCTCATCAGTCGCCTGGGCGAAAGATATAGTCTGTTGTAGGAGAAAATAGAGCAGGGCAGTCGATTGTCGAAGGAATGACAGTCGTCTGTCCTGGTCCAAAAATGCACAATGAGGTTAAAATCCAAAGGATATATACAACTCATCCTAGGACCTATGCTCTAACACAAATCTCATCAAGAGATAAGTATAAAAATAATCGATTAACACACAAATATCTTAAAACAGTTTGAAAACTTGCGAAATCAACACAATCTCAATAAACTTCTCTTAAAACAAATACATGAGAAAATATGATCTGTCAAGAGAAGAGAAGCATAAAGATGTTATGAGTTCATAAGATGATATATCATGAAAGTTGAACTCCTAAATCTCAGATTCACCCATAATCCCTAATTCTCCACACAACCTCACAAAAGAATCTTCTATAAGAGGTTTAGTAAAGATGTCGGCGATTTGTTTTTGGGTTTCAATATACTTTAAGATGATGTCCTTCTTAGCTACATGATCATTTAAAAAATGGTGTCTCACATCTATGTGTTTGGTACGGGTGTGATGTACCGGTTTCTTGGAAAGACATATAGCACTTTGGTTATCAACCATGATAGGGCAAGTATCACAATTGACACTATAGTCATTTAGGGTGTGTCTCATCCAAAGAACTTGTGCACATGCAAGACCCGCGGCAATATATTTTTCTTCAGTCGTGGACAATGATACCGAGTTCTGTTTCTTGGAGAACCAAGAAACTAGGGAATTTTCTAGAAAATGGCAAGTGCCACAAGTACTCTTCATATCGGATTTGCATCCGGCAAAGTCGGCATCACTATATGAGATTAACTCATATGTGCTAGATTTAGGGTAAAGTAACCCTTAATCTAGAGAGTGATTGAGATAACGAAAGATTAGTTTCACCGCAATCAAGTGTGACTCCTTAGGTCTAGCTTGATATCTAGCACACAAGCATACTGAAAACATGATATCGTGCCTACTAGCAGTTAAATAGAGTAAGCTACCGATCATACCTCGATATTGACGAACGTCTACATCTTTTTCGTTTTCATCCTTGTGTAGATGGGTTGTCGTACTCATGGGAGTCCTTTTGGTTGAAGATAATTCCATTCCGAATCGCTTGATAAGCTCCCATGTGGACTTAGTTTGATGTATGAAAGTCACATCCTTCATTTCTCGAGTTTGCAATCCAAGAAAATAGTTGAGCTCACCCATATGACTAATCTCGAATTCATCCTTCATAGACTTAGAAAATTCTTGACAAAGATTAAAGTTAGTAGAACCAAATACGATATCGTCTACATAAACTTGAATTAATAGAATGTCATTTTCATAATCCTTAATAAAAAGTGTTGAATCAAATTTACCCATTTCAAAACCTAAATCCAAAAGAAAGGTTTTGAGTCGATCATACTAAGCTCTAGGAGCTTGTCTCAACCCATACAATGCTTTCTTAAGTTTGAAAACATGGTTTGTAAATTTTTCATGAATGAAACCGGGTGGTTGAGAAACATAAACTTCTTCATTGACAATACCATTTAAAAATGCACTTTTAACTTTCATTTGAAACAATTTGAAATTCTTACGTGATGCAAAAGATAAAAGCAATCTAATAGCTTCTAATCTAGCTACGAGGGCAAAAGATTCTTCAAAATCGATACCTTCCTCTTGCCAGTAGCCTTGAGCTACTAACCTTGCTTTGTTGATGACCTCATTCTCATCGGTCTTGTTCTTGAAGATCCACTTGGTACGAATCACTTGGTAACCACTGGGAAGAGGAATGAGCTCCCAAACTTCATTTCTCTCGAATTGCATGAGTTCTTCTTTCATAACCCCTATCCAAGAGCTATCCTCACATTTTTCTTGGATGTTCTTTGGCTCAATGGTAGAGACGAATGTGCAATGAGAGAATTCTTCAATTCTAGACCTTGTTCGAACTCCCACACCAATATCTCCAATAATTTGGTCATGAGGTTTGTTGTGAACGGTTGGATAAGCTTTGTGAATCCCTGCATCACTTGGAACATCTTCAACAATCTCATTAGTAGTGTTAGTCTCAATAATTGAATCATTAATCTTGACATTACTAAGAGAATCACATATAGCATCTACAGTATCATCAACAACAAGAGGAAAATCAAAATCCTCATAGAATGATATATGTAGTGATTCCGCGATCGTTGAAGAGATTTTGTTGTATATCCGGTAGGCTTTGCTACATGTGGAATATCCAACAAAAATTCCTTCATCGGATCTTGGCTCAAATTTATCTAAGTTACCAAAGGTGTTCTTGATAAAACATTTTGAACCAAACACTCGAAAATATTTAACTTGAGGCTTTTTGTCATAAAATAACTCAAAACAAGTTTTGTTCGTTCGGGGTCTCACTAGGATCCTATTTAGCACATAACATGTCGTGTGCACCGCTTCTGCCCAAAATTGTAGTCCAAGATGACAATCATGGAGCATGGTACGAGCACACTCAATAAGAGTCATATTCTTTCTCTATACAACACTAATTTGTGGTGGTGCCCGAGAAAAAGAAAAGTTGTGAGTTATCCCGGTGTCATCACAAAACTTTGTAAAAGATTCATTCTCAAATTCTCCTCCATGATCACTACGAATAGTGATAATGGCGGATCCTAAGAAATTTTGAATCTTCTTTGCAAATATGGTAAACTCTTCAAAGGCTTCATTTTTATTAGTTAAAAATGAGACCCAAGTAAATCTAGAGAAGTCGTCAACGACAACTAATCCATAATGAGCATTACCTAAAGAAACAGTTCTAGTTGGCCCAAACAAATCTAGATGAAGTAATTCTAGGGGCCTCTTAGAAGTTATGCCTTCTTTAAGTTTGAAAGATGATTTACTAAGTTTACCTCTTTGACAAGAATCACATATGTTTTTATTACGATAAATTTTTTTGGAAAACCTTTGACAAGATCATGCTTAGCTAACTTATATAAGTGCTTAAAATGAACATGACCAAAAAGACGATGTCATAATAGTTGTTCATTTTTTATTAGCAACTAAGCAATGTTCTACGGTTTTAGCAGGCTCAAATAATTAATATTCTTGCGCCTAATACCGGTAAATAAAACATGCGAATCAAAATCAATAATTTCACACATACCCTCTCCAAAATTAAGCGTGTAACCTTTGTCACAAAGTTGGCTAATGGAGATAAGATTATGACATAAACCACTCACCAAATATACATTAGTAATGAGTGGTTTGGAAGGATTACTGACTTTACTTACTCCAATGAAGGTTCCCTTTTGATTGCCTCCAAAAGTGACCGTTGCACCATCCTTGATGCTAATCACTTCGGAGAGTAGTGAGGGATCTCCCGTCATGTGTTTGGAGCAACCAATGTCGAGTATTCATCCTTTCCTTTTAGAGCCAATATGACGTTTATTGCTCTCTTTCTTCTTCTTGGGTACCTAAATGATATCCCATAAGCTTATGGTATCCAATTTTTGTTGGGTCCAAGGGGATTAGCCCTTTGGAAGCCAAGTCCAAGTGGACTTCCGCTTCCCAACATAATTACCACTATTAATAATATCATGGAAGTATGAATCAACATAAGCATCCCGATCATTTAAGCTAGTGTTCTTAGGACCCCAAATGGTGTAAGTTTTGGGAGTCCTTTTCCTTGTTGCATGCACAATAGTTTGATTTTTATGATGTGCGTGCATCCTAGGAATATGAGTTCTAGCATAAAAATGAGGATGAGAATATGCATTAGTCACATGTGGGTTGAATGAAACATATGGGTCATGCATGACATGTGGAGGATGTGCATACATGTAAGAATGATGCGTATGAGCATATGAGTGTGTAGGAGCACGTACATGAGTATTTCTCATGTGTGCATTTGCACGTGTCCGTGGGTGTGGAGCATAAAAAGTGTCATGTGTATCCACTTTTGAAGTAGGAGATTTCCTACGTGGATGAAGGTTGGTGTATATGAAAGCATGACTTCTTCGCCATTTGAGCTATTTCCTCTAAGTCCATGTCATTTTTGGATTCTTCGCTATCAGAGGATGAAGAATTAGCCTTGAATGCTAAAGCTTTCTTCTTGGCCTTCGAAGGGTTCATCATAGCTCAAATCTTCAGTCGGTTATCCCGTCTTACTTCATATGACATGAGAGTGCCAATGAGATTCACGACGGTGTAGTTCTTCAAGTTGTTGACCTCCTCAATGGAGATAGATCTTCGTTCCTATTTTGGAGGTCATCCCCATTATGATCTTTCTCACCTTCTCTGGTTGGGTTTATGTTTGCCCAAGTGCTTCCAGTTCATTGGTGATGTCGGTAAAACATCTGTACATCGATGCTATGCTCTCATTTTCCTGCATGTGAAACATATCGAATTTTACACGGCAACATATAGTTTACAAAGTTTTACCTTGTTCCTTCCGTCATAGGTAACGACGCGATGATTCCAAATTTGATATGTATGCTTACATGTGCATATCTTGTTGAACTCATTCGGGTCTAACGTACAATGAAGAGTGTTTATTGCTTTGGCGTTGTTGACTTCGGCGGACTTCTCGGAGGGTGTCCATTTTTCGAAATCCTCTTCGGTGGGCTCGATGTATTCCTTGTGGAGGGTTCTCCAAAGAGAAGCACTCCTTAGGAACGTCTCCATCCGGCATTTCCAATAGCCAAAGTTCGTGCCATTGAAACGCGGAGGATGCACCGTGGATTGACCTTCGAATAGAGTGGATGCTCCATCACGATCGTGATTGTTGTACGAAGTCAGTGGAGGAACATTGTTATTGTTGGATGCCATAACTTGAAACTTGCGCTCTGATACCAATTGTAAGGACCTTGGCTATGGGGAAAACACTAGAAGGGGGTTGAATAGTGTTTATGCAATTTAAAAAGTTAGTTAGACCAAATTAAATTTCTAACCAACAATAAGTGCAGAATAAAAGAGAACCCCAAAATGAAACAATGCAAACGCAAGGATATTTCAAGGGTTCGGATTACCCAAGTCACTACCCGACTTGTTCCTGATAATCCTGCATCCATTCCACCTGGTAACCACCGGGTACTCAAGTTAGAACCCTAACTTGAGGTTTCCTTAAAAACTCACTTGTAGCAAGCATACAAGTGAAATCGAAATACACTCGATTTCCTTGACTCCCACAACTTGGGAGCAAGCAAACCACTCTCACAACCCGAGAGTTAATCAAATAACGAGAGTTATGAAATATGAAAATAAGCAACACTTACAATCACCTATGCCTTGAAGTAGAACTTGAAGGAGAAGTGTGTTGTGTGTTGAAAGACTCTCTTGGAAAAGAGAAAAGCCCTTTCTCTTGACTGCACCAAATGCCTAGAATATTTCTCATTGGTTCTAGGTTGGAGAGCAAGAGATTGAAGATTGGAATTCTAGGGCTTTAGGATTTGAGAGCTTTTATCTTGAGAGAAAGAAAGCTTGAATGATTTAGCAAATGAACCTTGAATGAATGAGTAACCTCTCAATGGAATAGTAGAGGCTCCTTTTATAGGTTTCTCAAACCCTTCAAACCGAATCACCAAAAACCCCTTTGAAATTCGTGAGGAAAAACTCAACGGATATAATCTGCGTCCGCGACAGTCAACTGTTGACTGCTGCACAGTGACAGGGTAGGTGAGAATTCATAACGGTAACTTACCACGTAGACAGTCGACTGATGAGGCATAGACAGTCGACTGTTAAACCAACAGGCGACTATAAATCCTACAACAGGCGACTGGCCGTAAGCTGGGTAAGTTGAGAAAATCTGAGAAAAGTCTGAGAGGACAGGACATGCGACTGATGAAGAGAAGACAGTCGGCTGTTAAACTAAACATGCGACTGTAATTCCTTCTACAGACGGCTGTCAAGACCCTGACATTTTCCAGAGAGTTGAGTCATCAAAGTGGCTCAAAGACAGACGACTGTTGAAGCATTGACAGTCGACTGTGTCATTGGACAGTCGATTGACAATACAACAATAGTCGATTGGCCAGATCAAAACAGAGAAAACGATTTGGGCTTTAGACAGACATGCGACTGACTAACAAAACACAGTCGACTGTCACTTGGACAGGAGCCTGTGAAATGTTTAGCAGTCGCCTGAAGGAGTTAAAGCTAAGAAGCCCAAAACTAGACTGATAAGGATTGTGCATAACAGGCGACTGTAGAACAAAACACAGTCGACAGTTTTGAGACAGTCGACTGTAAATCGTTCAGTAGTTGACTGAAGAGATTATAACAACACAGATAGAAATGAATTGAAGCCTAAGAGAAGTTGATCTGAAGAAATCCTAAGACTGAAATAAAGATGTGTGTGTGCTCCAACAAATTTCTACTTCTAAGCTACATACTAGAAGAGAAACAAGAAAATTACACTTGAAGAACTCTCTCTTCTTACCAACGCATGAGCTTGAAGTCTTCTCGGAGCATCAATCACCATCTATGATCATCCAATCCACTTCCTTTACTTTCAATGATCTTTGAGTATCATCCATTGCTAATAGATCTTCATGACATGCATGTGCAATGGATTAACTGCAAATAGGGGATTAGTCACTAGTATTTATGTTTGCTCATCATTAATACCAAGTAGGGAGAAGTCCAATACTCAACAACGATTTCAGGATAATTTTATACAAAAGGAATATATTGTCCTACGTGTTGGAAAAAACAGCAAGTGTTGTTCCTTGGACCATAGAGGACGTCTAACATATTTTGGCGAATGTCGTCTCCTTGCTTCTGACGTGCGTTTATATTTCATATATTTGCGCACGTTTTCTTCCGTGTTTTTCCGTATTTTACCGCTGTCTTATATTCATTTTCTCGTGTTTTCTTGTTTTCTTTCACTTTTCCGTGTTTTCCGTATTTTGCAGGAGTTTACTGGCATATGAGACATAAAACGATGATATCGCAAGTCCCCGGAGCAACGGGAGGAGTCACGCGTGATCCAGGGGGTCAAACGACGATGATATCATCTTTCAGCCCCTCACCCGGTTGGTTGGTCATCTTCAACCGATCGGGTGATGCACGCGTGCACCACCCGGACGAGCTTGGAGCTCACAAGAAGTCACCCGGTCGGTTCAGTGACCGGGTTAAAAGCCCAAACTCTCTAAAATTCGAAGCTGATTGCCAACCGATCGGGTGACCTTCACCCGATCGGTTCACCTGTAGCTGAATCTCAAAAGCCAAGACACGAAGATCCAACCGGTCTCCTCACCCGGTCGGTACCAAGATCCAACTGGTCACATCCATGTTTCAACCGACCGGTTCATCCTGACCGGGTGAAGTCCCGCATCTCGCTGCCAAAGTTTGAAGCTGATCACCCGATCGGTTGACTTGTCAACCGATCGGGTGATATCTTTTCCTATATATTGAACCCTAGGTTTTCCAGAAACGGAAGTTGGTTATTTTTTGCTGTTTTCTTATTTTTGTGACGGCTGTAATTTCCCAGTTTTTGTAAGTTTTCAGATCTTTGTCAAACTTTAGTATTATCTTAATTGCTTTACTACCATTGCATTTCTATTTTCTGATCATGATTTTTACGGTCGATTTCTGTTTAGATCGCTTTTTACTAAATATGTGTGAGTAGTTCCCAAATCTGGGATTTTGGCGGAAACCCCTTTGTGGGCTCTTCCCGATGCGTCCATAGGGCTAGGAAATCTATAGGGATTAGGAATCTAACGGTTACGCGGGGTGTTTTATTGTCATCGGCGGGAAAAAGACCGCCTTTGACCGTTGGGCCAAGGGGGAATAAACTTGGCGGTTGACTCCCTAGCCATAGCTCACGCCCTTAGCGTAGACGTCGAATCCTAGCGCGCGGGAGCGGCAGGATGAGACGTTGAGAGTTATCGTTGCGAGCTTAGTGCTCCCGGAGTCGATCAATGTTAATGGACATGGGAGTGCCCACTGATCGAACCCGGAATGTCCGGCGTATCATCCTGGGCACCGACCAGAATATCGGGCCCATGGGACGCCGGTACCACTTTCAGAGGCAACGTCTCACCATTAGACCCTAATTCCAATCGCTATCCTACCCGTAGGCCGTATCGGCGAGAATCGCACGATGGGGTGGAAACCAAAGTCCCGGGTTTTTCCTTTATATTGTCTATACCTTGCATTCTATTTACCGTGACAACCCATCATTCGATCCAGGCTAGCTCGCACATGGGGTGAATTTGATCCTCTTTGACACAAGCACATCCACGCCTCCCTGAGTTCGACCCCCCAAGCCACACTACAACACCGTGCGCTTGTGGTTACAAATATTTAAATCTCACGCCCCCAATCGTATTATTGCACACATCTAGCACGCACTAGCGGGGGGGGGGGGGGGGGGGGGGGGGTGTGTGTCAAGCTTTATGGCGCCGTTGCCGGGGAGGCAACGTGCTTGTTATTTTTGGATTTCATGAACCCTTGTGTATAGCTCTCATCCCTACCTCGCGATAATTTTCGCATTCTTCTTTTTCCTTTTTATTTTCTTATTTTTATTTTTATTTCTTATCTTATCTGTTTCTTTCCCACTTTTCGCTTCACGGGTGTTTGTTGTTTTTCATGCGCAGGAGTTCAAGAAGTCTCGACGACTTGATCCCCGTTGATCCAGAGATAAACGCCACCCTAAGGTGTTTGGCCGCCGAGAAGCGAAGAAGAGAGTATCCTAAAGCCATGGGGGAGAACACCCCGCCTCACAAGTCCCTGCTGGAGTACTCGATGCCATCTATCGAGTCCACCTCCGCCATCCGTCCTCCAGCTACTACGGCCCAAAGCTTCGAGCTTAATCCATCTTTGGTGACGTGGATCCAGTAGGATCAATTTTCGGGTGCACCCATGGAAAGCCCGATTGAACATTTAGACTCATTCTTGGAGAAATGTGACACCTTCCGGATAAACGGTGTCACAACTGAGGCGATCCGACTGAAGCTGTTCCCCTTCTCCTTGCGAGATAAGGCCAAGCTGTGGCTTAGGGGGAAGGACCCGAATACATTCAACACCTGAGAGAAGCTCTCAAATGCTTTCCTGACGAAGTTCTTTCCTCCGGGAAAGACCATGAAGCTGAGGAGTAAGATCTCCTCCTTCTCCCAGGCCAGCCACGAGTCTCTGCACGAAGCCTGGACCAGATACATGGAGATACAGAGAAGATGTCCCCACCATGAGCTCTCCAAGTGGCAGATCATAAATCTGTTTTATAAAGGGTTGATGGACGATTTAAAATCTTCCATGGACATCACGGCTGGAGGGTCCTTTATGTCGAGAAGCGAGGAAGATGCCGGACAGATTCTTGAAAATATGGCATCCAACAATGAGCGGTGGTGTGACGAGAGAGCCACACCTAGATCTGGGGGCATACACAGAGTCGAGGACGTCGACAAATTGTCAAGCAAGTTTGACTTGCTGTCGACCCAGATCTCCGCATTGATGGTAGGCACCGGTGGCACCGGTTCACAATAGATTGCTGCGGTGGAGTCCGAAGTTTTTGGAGAGTTCGACGGTGGTGAATTTCACCACCGTTGGATCAGGCGAGCACATTATTTTACAATCCTACAGGGAATGCGCCTTTTCCACCACGAACCAACTCCAACCCGGCCTACTCTCCCAACAACCGGAATCATCCCAACCTTAGCTACCGAGCACCATATCAGTAGCCGACTCAGCAGCAACAACACATACATCAGCCAGCCAGGCCCCAGCAACAGTTTCAGCAGCAGCAATTTCAGCAGTAACAACCTCCACAACAGTATCAACAGTATGCTCCTAGGAATCAGTAGCCCACCCAGCAGTAATACGGCCAGCAGAGGGCCATCTCTCCGGTTGAGTCCCTCTTGACTCAATACATCGCCAACCAGGAGAAGATAAATATGAAGCTGGAGATGGGACAAAGAGTCCTCACTGATCAGGTGACCCAGCTGGGATTGCAAGTGGCGAACCTTCAGAGACTGCAGAATCTTTTACCGCCACAGCCTGAGGTGAACCCGAGGGGGTAAATCGGACCTTGGCGCTCATGCATGAGCATGAGAACGTGTCCGTCATCGTCTTGAGGAGCGGAACGTAAATACCCACGAGAATGCCCCCCAAAGGACCGGAAGCACCGTTGGTCGTGGAATGACCAATTGAGAAATTAAATGACGACTGTGCTTCGTCGCCCAAGCCCACTACTCCGGAGGGAGTTCATAGAGAGGAGAAGAAGAAGGATGAGGAAGGGAACCTAAGAGTATTCAAGCCCGTTGTGCCTTTCCCACAACGGCTTGCCCAAGCCAAAATTGATGAGAAGTATGGCAAATTCTTTGCCATGGTGAAAGATCTGAGCTTACAAATCCCCTTCCTCGAGTCCATCGAGACAATTCCCTCATATGCCAAATTTCTGAAAGACTTGGTGACACGGGGATCTAGGAAAGAGAAGGTCGTGTTAACGGCGGAGTGCAGCGCCCTCATTCAGCGCGCAAATCCGCCCAAGCTCAAGGACCCAGGAAGTTTCTCAATCCCTTGCTCTATTGGGAAAGTGCAAATCCAGAGGGCGCTCGTCGATCTAGGAGCGAGCGTCAGCTTAATGCCCCTATCACTGTACAAGAGAATAGGGATGGGAGACTTAGAGCCCACCGGCATGACATTACAACTTGCTGACCGTTCGGTCAAGTACCCGGTGGGAGTAGTGGACGACCTCCCCATCGATGTGAGAGGAGTACAAGTACCGGTTGATTTTGTGGTGATGGACATGCCGGAAGACAAGCATACCCCTATTATCTTTGGACGGCCCTTTATGGCAACCGCCGGAGTTTTGATAGACATGAAGAATGGGAAGCTTTCCCTCAATGTCGGCCAAGAAAGAGTCGAATTTGACTTGGGATTGTCGATGAAGCACCCAAATCCCCCGGACGATCCTAGTATCAGTATGCTGGAGAATGAAGAAGATATAGCTGTTGAAACAAGTGCCTGGAAAGTACTCTTGAGGAATCCCCCCGATAGCTTGGGGACCTTGGAGAGCAAGTTGGCTCCCCAAAGAATGAATTTGCTAATGAGGCGGTTGCGCGACGTGTGACCCCTCCCGGATTCCCTAAGGCTCCTCCTACGAGGAGAAAAGGGAAAGAACACATGGACCTCATTGGTGATGAGGTCCGGATCCTGATAAAGATGGCGGTAGACGCCAATTTGAGGGAGAAGCCCCCGGATCCTGTCGACAAAGGGAGGGTAGTTGAGCGAATCTTCTTACAGCCGTCGACTACACCAAAAGCCACAAGCTCTGGAGTTGAAGAGATGCCAGATTTTGGGCATCACCCGTATCGCCCACCATGAACATCATCAACGGGCGTCGAGCTAAACGACGTTAAACAAAAGCGCTTCATGGGAGGCAACCCATGCTCTAAACTTTTGTTTCAATTTTTAGGATTATTTTTTAACTTTATTTTATCTATTTTTAAACATAAATCTAGCCGCAAGAACTTCCGTTGTGGAACTTAGGCGATTTGTGGGTTTTTGCAGAAAACAAGGCCCCAACCGATCGGTTGATAACTCAACCGATCGGTTGGGATGTATCAGCTAACGGCCGTGTCTGCCACTAAATGAACCGATCGGGTGAGGAAAGAAGAGACCGGTTGGCAGACCGGGTGACCTGGGGTAAACTCTCGGGAAAATTTCAGAATTCGTCAACCGATCGGGTGACAAGAAGCAAGACCGGTTGAGGGACCGGGTGAGAAACCCTAAACTTTCGGGAAAATTTGTGGAGCGGCCAACCGATCGGGTGAGTTATCACCCGACCGGTTCGCCGGTAGCGTTTTTTCAGCTTAAAATTTCGACCTAAAGTCAACCGATCGGGTGATTTCTCACCTGATCGGTTCGACTTAAACCCTATAAATATCCCCCGACCCACCCATTCACAGCCCCTCGCCCGATCGCTTTCTTCTCCGTTGTTTCACCTTCCAACCTCTCCCAACGGCCGAAAACTCCTCTCCCACTTCCTCCACTCCTCCATTAGCCTCTCTCTCCACCTCCCCCTTGCATCTCTCCATCTATTTCTCTCTCTCCCTCTCCTATTTCGCATTTTTCTAGCCCTAATCCACAATATCCACCCCCACTTTCGAATTTTTTGCTGAAGAAGAGTGCCGCGGCTCCACACTTCTCCCATTGCACGGCATTGGGTCAACTACAAGCGAAGAACTCGAATCTCTACTGGGTAACTTCGCTCCACTTCTCAAATTTCAATTTTTACCCTAGATATTTAATTTTCTTGATTGTTCGTGTGTGTGCACTTCGATAGTATTTCACACTCATTTGCATCACTCACACGCACACATGGCCCGGGATAGAGATAATGGGAAGGGTATCATGCGGGAGGAGGAACCGTCTCGAAAGAGACGGAAACAAACACGTACTCCTCCCCGCACACGTGAACTGACACTAGCCCCTCCCCCACCTGTTATCCCCCCTGTGGACCCCATGTTGGGCCCGCATGGGTACCTATTTAGGAACCAAGAGCACAAAGACTTTTATCGTAGACTTGATGCTCGGGGGCATCTATCAACCAAGTTTGCCCACACCCAATCACTCGTCGATCTCGGTGTCTTCACCGAGGTCAAGACTCTTTTTGCCAACTTAGGTTGGTTGGCCTTCCTGAATGCCTTTGCTGTATCCTACCCGTCACTCACCGTAGAGTTTCTCTCTACACTTGTTTGTGAGTCGGGGTCGACCGTCATCTTCCGGGTGCGTAACAAAACTATCTGCACCAACCTGAATACCATCAATGAAATATTTGGTTTCCCTATTCTTGGGAATGACGCTATCCGACACTACGGATACCCCCCAGAATTTGACGTCGATAACTTTTGGTTCCGCCTCACCTTACTCCCTCGCTATCCCTGGGGTAAGGCCAAGGCCTCCTCCATCATCCATCCCATATTTCGTCTGGCCCATAGGATCATATCCTCTGCATTTTTCCCGCGGGATGAGTCAGGCACCGTGACTATCCCCGATCTTTTTATTCTCTGGGCCATGACTTTCCCCTTTGTTCATGATGATGATGGAGTTAGCTTTAGGGCCCCGACTGTCCCTGTCCATGCCGGCGATTGGCTTGTGTACAAGCTTCTCGAGATTAGCAGGGCCGGGAAGGGCAAGATCTGTTGTGGGGGCATTATCACTATTATTGCTTCTTGCCCCCAGTTTAATATCCTTATCCCCCGAGATCTTCCCGTCGCCGCAAGACCCTCACGTCTAGATCTTGACGTCCTGCGTCACATTCATATGATTAAGCCCCGCCCCGATGGTCGCTTCGAATTCAATTACGGCCACCCCCTTGCCCCTACACCATTCTCCCCAACCCCGCTCGCATGACTGTCGCTATCGTGGCGGATTGGACTTTTCCGCCCGATCCCGAGTTTCTAGCGGGGTTGCACCTTCCTTTCCTTCCCCCGGACGCACGCAGACCACCTTCCCCTGCCGCCCACTTAGGCGAGCAGGATATTCCTGCGTCCCGGGGAGATATCGGGGCTGGCCCGAGTCACCCTATTTCTACTCCTAGCCCTATCCCTTCAGTGAGCCTTTCTCAGGCCACCTTAGGCCTTCTGTCCAGTGCCGGTATGACCACTGCCGCCGGCACTACTTCCACATCACTTGCCGGCACCACTTCCGCTTCACGTCAGTCCACTTCCTTTGGTCCCCGTCAGGTCTCTGCCCGTCTTGCTCTCGAGAGGGAGGTCGTAGCCCTCCGTGATCTTGCCATGTCCTCTGCCCCCTCGGACCCATCACCGTCCTCCTTTCTCACTCACCCACGCTTCCTTGCACTTGAGAGGAACGTGGCCGCCATTCTTCGCCTTCTCACTCACCTCCACGGTCCACCACCACCCACACCACCACCCTCACCACCACCTTCACCACCTCGACGATTTTCTCCTCCACCCTCACACACATCCCCACCTCCATCACCTCCCCCGTCACATTCTTCTCCTCCACCATCCCACCCATCCCCACCTCCTCCACCCCCACCTAGGCGATCATCTCCCCCTCCCATATCTATTCCCATCCCTGTATCCACCTCTACTCTCATGACCACTTCAATCGCACCCACACTACCTTCTACCTCCTCCACCGTCACTTCATATGTGTGCCGCAAGAAATTGCCAGTGCGCTCAAAAACTCTCCCACCGCCACCCACTACCGTCACCATCACATCTTCTCTCCCCATTTCTACCCCTTCTACCACCGCCTTGATCGCCGTACTTCCACCACCACCCACCTCCACCGACACTCTACCCATCGTTCACACCACCACTGTACCTATTCCCCCACCTCTGTCCCCACTTATCCGCACACCCCCCGCATCCCCCGACCACCCAGCCACACCCTCTTCTGAGGAGGGAGAGGACTCGCCTTCTCCTGATTTTTGATTTCACTTTGTTTTTTTTGACATCCCCATTGCATATCTCTGCACTTTCACGATCATATCTCATTGCTAGCATTGTCATGTCTAGCTTGGGGGAAGTCTATTTTGCTGTGTTGTCGTGTTTTGTTTTCCTTGTGTTCATTTGTCGTGTCGTATCATTTTCTTTCTTTCTTTTTCTATTTTTATGTCGTGTGGTTTGATTTTGATTTTTCTTTATTTTCAGTTTCGTATCTGTGTTCTCCATGTTTTTCATTTCTTTTTGTGTTAGTGCGTACCCCCCCCCATTTTCATTGCCCTCCCGTACTCACTCTTATTGCATTGAGGGCAATGCAAGCTTCAGCTTGGGGGAGTCGCACTTTGTGCGTCATTTGAGTCTTTCTTTTTCGTTTTTGTGTCGTTTTCATCGTGTTTTAAATTTTTCTTTTCTTCTTTTTATCTCTTTCTCCTAGAGATGAACCCTATGATGAATTGCCACAAAATCACACACACCGAGCATAGCATCGATAATTACACTTACTAAACCTAGGATATCGAGCCCCCCTGCATTTCACGCATCGTGGGTCCACTTAGCTTTTTGTGAGTCGTGTGTCGTGCCTAGCAGTTTGATGTGCTTCTGCTTTGTGATTTTACTTTATATACCTGTCCAGGAATGACCCCTAGATTATCACGCTTCGATATGAATATACGGTATTTATTTCTACTGTCTGCTTCTTCTACATGTTATATATGCTTCATTTCTCATGTGTCGGGATTCCACAATTAAGGACTAGGATAACCCATTTAGCCCATGCTCTATTTAGCGAGAATAGTTTCCTTTGCCCAAGTGTTTAGATTCCGACTTCTTTTTCATTTTACTTGGTGCAAATCCCCTCGTCGTGTACCGTTCTCCCACTTGAGAGAGTACACATGTGTATAGCCAAAAACCCAAAAATCCAAAAAAAGAGAAAAGAAAAGAAAAACCAAAAAAGAAAAGAAAAACTTTGTATAGCCAAAACTCCAAAAAAAAATACAAATACCCAAAACCCAAAAAATTCCTGTGTGAATATTTTCCTACTTGCCAAGAATAAAGGGAAGGCGAGAATTTGCACCAAGTGTTCTTCTCCACATCATCTTAACCCCCATCGGTTTCGAAAACACTTGACTTAAGAACTTTTTAGCCATTATCTAGGCTATAGTGGGGTGATTTCCTTAACCCTAATTGTGGAGTCCCTGACGCATGATATGTTTCGATTCTCTCTCTATTCTCATGCATGCTTGAACTACATATATTCACCACTTTATTCAATTCGAATCGATATTTGGGTCATTTCCTGGATTTGTGTATATCGAGCTTTATCACACATCATAGATAGTGACACGGACTGCTAGCGCACGACCACACCACTCGCGCTTCACCGTGTGGGCCCACGGTACTTGTCTGGACTCGTATTACTTGGTTTAGTGATGTGATTTGGCGTTTGCTGGCATGGTGTGTCATTTTTGATTTTGTTGCCCCTGTCGGGTGATCTAGGATATAGAGTTTTCTTTTTCTCTCTTTCTCTCTATTTTCCCTCTCCGAGCTCCTACTCTCACTCGTCTTCCTCGAGGACGAGGAAGAGTTCAGCTTGGGGGATTTTGACGTGCGTTTATATTTCATATATTTGCGCATGTTTTCTTCCGTGTTTTTCCGTATTTTACCGCCGTCTTATATTCGTTTTCTCGTGTTTTCTTGTTTTCTTTCACTTTTCCGTATTTTCCGTATTTTGCAGGAGTTTACTGGCATATGGGACATAAAACGACGATATCGCAAGTCCCCGGAGCAACGGGAGGAGTCACGCGTGATCCAGGGGGTCAAACGACGATGATATCATCTTTCAGCCCCTCACACGGTCGGTTGGTCATCTTTAACCGATCGGGTGATGCACGCGTGCACCACCCGGACGCAGCTTGGAGCTCACAAGAAGTCACCCGGTCGGTTCAGTTACCGGGTCAAAAGCCCAAACTCTCTGGAATTCGAAGCTGATTGCCAACCGATTGGGTGACCTTCACCCGATCGGTTCACCTGTAGCTGAATCTCAAAAGCCAAGACACGAAGATCCAACCGGTCTCCTCACCCGGTCGGCACCAAGATCCAACCGGTCACATCCATGTTTCAACCGACCGGTTCATCCTGACCGGGTGAAGTCCCGCATCTCGCTGCCAAAGTTTGAAGCTGATCACCCGATCGGTTGACTTGTCAACCGATCGGGTGATATCTTTTCCTATATATAGAACCCTAGGTTTTCCAGAAACGGAAGTTGGTTATTTTTTTCTGTTTTCTTTATTTTGTGACGGCTGTAATTTTCCAGTTTTTGTAAGTTTTCAGATCTTTGTCAAACTTTAGTATTATCTTAATTGCTTTACTACCATTGCATTTCTATTGTTTGATCATGATTTTTACGGTCGATTTCTGTTTAGATCGCTTTTTACTAAATATGTGTGAGTAGTTCCCAAATCTGGGATTTTGGCGGAAACCCCTTCGTGGGCTCTTCCCGATGCGTCCATATGGCTAGGAAATCGATAGGGATTAGGAATCTAACGGTTACGCGGGGTGTTTTATTGTCATCGGCGGGAAAAAGACCGCCTTTGACCGTTGGGCCAAGGGGGAATAAACTTGGCGGTTGACTCCCTAGCCATAGCTCACGCCCTTAGCGTAGACGTCGAATCCTAGCGCGCGGGAGCGGCAGGATGAGACGTTGGGAGTTATCTTTGCGAGCTTAGTGCTCCCGGAGTCGATCAGTGTTAATGGACACGGGAGTTCCCACTGATCGAACCTGGGAAGTCCGGCGTATCATCCTGGGCACCGACCGAAATATCAGGCCCATGGGACGCCGGTACCACTTTCAGAGGCAACGTCTCACCATTAGACCCTAATTCCTATCGCTATCCTACCCGTAGGCCGTATCGGCGAGAATCACACGATGGGGTGGAAACCAAAAGTCCAGGGTTTTTCCTTTATATTGTCTATACCTTGCATTCCATTTACCGTGACAACCCATCATTCGATCCGGGCTAGCTCGCCCATGGGGTGAATTTGATCCTCTTTGACACAAGCACACCCACGCCTCCCTGAGTTCGACCCCCAAGCCACACTACAACACCGTGCGCTTGCGGTTACAAATATTTAAATCTCACGCCCCCAATCGTATTATTGCACACATCTAGCACGCACAAGCAGGGGGGGCGTCAGCTTCTGAAGCAATGTTTCGGTGTGATTAATTTGTATAACGATGTTGTATTAGGTGTTAATACATGAATGCACAAGTTATAAAAAACTTATATATGGCAAAATAGACTAGGCTGTACCGAAGAGACCAGACTTGACAAGTCACATAAAGAGAGGGCTCTTGACCTCTCGTATTATGCATCGAATGACACTTATAGGTCTTGTCTCAAAGGTATGATGGCCAAACTCCTTCTGTAAGACAGTGTGAGAATGAGTCGGATAACTCGTGGTCTTGTACATATGGATGTATCCAGACCCAATTCTAAATTAGCCTAGATATGTTATACTTATTTTATTACGACATGTGTTCTTGATGAAACACAAGTCTGATAAAATAGAGAACATAATGATAGAAGCATTTGAACTTCTTCGATCAGATCGAAGATGAGAATACTTAGCTGTGTAATTCTTGTGTAATTAAAAGAAAATGTGATTTACTCTCAGGTCAAGTCTCTTAACATGTCGGTGTATTGGAGAGCATGAATCGCACTCTGGTAGACATGGTGCAATACATGGCAAATGACTTTGAGTTACAATCCTCCTTCTGGGTTAAGCCCCAGATAATAATGCCTAGGTTCTTGATAAGGTTCTGTGAGAACCTTATCAATACGATATTTCTCAAATCAATCATTAGGAAGTCATAGGATTATTTGAGCCTCGTTAGACGAAGGAATCGAGTAAAACATCATAGTTGATGATGGCCTGACAACTTCCAAGATGCCATTCGGAGTAGTGACTCTAAGAAATGGCTTGATGTAATCTGGAAAGGGTCCTTGCACGTAAATAAGGTATGTACCTTAGATGACGTCCCCAAGGAAAGTGTTCCATTTGGTTGCAAGTGAATCTTCATGACAGAAGATTAGTGCAGATGGAAACTAGTGAAGTACAAGTTATGTTGGTTAAGATTGATTATCATGAGAACTCCTATTAATGGATTGCGGTGAAACTTTCTCACCAACAATTGTGTACAGATCTATTTAGATCAGACTCAATGTCAATGCTCATGATGAGCATGAAAACTGGAATATGCATGTAAAGTCTGTTTCATAAATATGATTTAGAAGAACAAACTCATATGAATCAACCAGAGAGTTTTCAAGGTCAGTGGAAGCAAATAAAAGGCATGCGAGGCATCATGGAGTCGAAACATATGTTTTGATAAAGTGGTCAAAGAATTTGACACTTTATCGAAAACGATTATGAACCATGCGGATGACCAGTGACTATTTTGGAGCATTCTCGTAAGGTACGTAAATTCTCGTAAGGTACGTAAGGGATAATGTTTTAGGTCACTGGTGAGAACGATGAGCTGGATGAGATCTAAGCAAGACAAATGGATTCTTAAAGACCAAGGTAATTATTTGGATGAGATTCAAATGTGTGGTCTTGCATGAACATGGAAACTTCTTAAGTCTATACTAAAGACAGTTTAGCAGATTCACTCACAAAGGCTCTATCAAATGAAGTCTAGATAGACTTATGTATAAATGCGTTATAAGATACCAGGATAAATGGGCCTGATTGCAAGTGGGAGATGTCGAGAGATGTGTATGCCCACGAGGCCATTTATCTCTGTGTATAAGTACAAACGTCTTGTTTAAAATAATAGTAAGATGCTTGGTAAGAATTTCCTAAGTTAATAATAATGTAGTATACATTAGAACTTAGGTAAAGTCCTGAGACTTGATGTGAGTTCAAACAAGTATCGAGATGAGGATCACGATCATGGAGAATTTCTTGACCATTTGAAGCATAAGTCTAAAATCATGCATGGTCGTAGATGTTTCGAGAAAAGGATATCTATACATCGGATAGACCATTGCGTATTTGTCTTCACCATGGAGTGGTGACGATGATTTCATGGTCGTTCGACTTGGCGAAGTCGAAGACGAGACACATGTGCTCATTGGAGAATGAGTTCACTAAACGACCTCACGAGAGTTATCATATGGTTAACATTAACTAATATGCCAATGATAACCCTCAGTGATGATAGGCAAGTTGGTCCTTAGACTTAAGGTCATTGTACGAACCTGTATGTGAATGGTGTGACTTAGATCTCTGACCTAGCTTCGAGGCAAGGCCTGTTGAAAGGTCTTTGGTTGGGTGACACTTGAAGCGTGCGAGGAGGGTAATGACCAAGAGAGGATTCGTCTCTCCTGTTTATGGGGAGTTAGTGTTGCACATGTCAGTTCGGTCTTTATTAAAAACTCTGGCTAGAATATATTGGAAGAAGTCCAACATTATTTGACTGAAGATCGATGGAGACTAACCTCTTTCGAGCTATTGGGCTTGACTAAGTGACATAGTTATGACGGAGGGACTAAAACTGCGGTATTCATTACGGACACAATCAGAGTGATCCTGACGACACTGTAGGCAATGGGTCAATCACGTAATTATGATGCCAAAACAGGGACAACACCTGCTGCACATGGGCACTGTCGTCTAGGGGTTTCGAGACCAAACCTGTAGTAGGGTCAGGCTATCGGGTCTCACACTGAGTAGGATTTTCGTCTTAATAATAGAAAGAATTAATGAGGAGTGCACTCGGTTGCAGAGAATAATTAGTGTCACAAAGGGTTTGTGATAATAAAGTCTAAAATAATACATCGGATGTAAGTGAATTAATTATGTCGCAAAAGGTTTATGATATAGCCTAAAAGATATTAATGATGTATTGCATATGATGCAAATAAATTAAATATGTTGCAAAAGGTTTGCAAACATATTTTAGATCGCATATGATGTGGCACACAAAAACGCATAGTAAGGATCCCTTCGACAAAATGGGGGTCCAGAAATGTCCCAGACCGGCTGCACAAGGTTGGGTCTGGTGCAACCCATTAGGGAATAGGGGCCCGCTTAGCTAGGGTTTATCCTAGTCAAAACGGTTGAAAATTTCCAGATTCGATTTTTGGAACGGGGTCAACATTGACGACACATTTGAGGAGTCAAACGACCTCGGAATTGCACAAAGTTTTTTTCAATGAGTTCACCATGTAAACCCTTCGAAACGACATATTGTATGCCTTCGGAGGATCGCTGGTGAAATAGAAACAATTGCTCAAAGAATTAATCTGGACTCAAATCTATCCAGATTATGCTTTCTGATGTCTTTGGGCCAACTTTGAGACAACATTTGAGGGGGGTCAAACGACGTCGGAATTGAGCCTCGTTTGTTTCTATGCATACACCGTTCAGTGCTCTTCGATTTGATATATGATATCACTTATGAAGTTCAACGGTGAGGGATGAATAATTCGCTAAAGTTTGCCCTTCGTGGAACACAAATTTGAAATTGTTTTTTTCTCCATTAACTTTAGTCTCACATTGCTCGTGAGACGAGGAAGGGGAGCCAGCTCCCTATATAAATTGGGGCTAACCCTCCTTGAAAATCTGCACCAAGTCTTCGCTTTAGGTAGCTCCAAAAAGTTTTGAGCATGCCCGAACTTAGACAAATAATTATTTTTTCCTAAACTTCTGATGTTCCTCCGTTCAAGTCATAGCAAGATAGTGAGGAGGTTTGGATCGGATCCAAAGTCTTAGACGTGGGTCTTGCTCAAGTGAAACTTTCTTCGGTAAATGGTTTGCTCGGAGGCACGGTGTTGGCTTGTCTCGGGACGTGGTTCAGCTCGGGATGCGGTTCGGCTCGAGAGTGTCGGCTCGCTTCGGGAGGTCAAAGAAAGGTTGCTGAAAATGATGCTTCGTATTCTGCAGAAACGAAGTTCTGTGTAAGTTTTCTTTTACCAAGCTTTCATATATGTTGCAGTAGTTTAGATATTTCTTTGGGGTTGGTTAGACCCACCCTAAAGACAGTAAATTTTCCTGGATATGGTTCATGAAATCCTTATGGTTGTCATAAAATAGTTTAATGATTATTTTTTCACTTCCCTTTTCTGCTTCTATTATCCGTCCGACGTAAGATGGGCATAAATTTTATGCCCTGAGGGTCCATAAAAATCCAACACTGGATGTAGTG
Source organism: Scilla litardierei (assembly GCA_030789695.1). Lineage (NCBI taxonomy): Eukaryota > Viridiplantae > Streptophyta > Magnoliopsida > Asparagales > Asparagaceae > Scilla > Scilla litardierei. Next base: position 75,242 of record JAULAV010001838.1, on the reverse strand, counting down.
CATATGTATCTGAACCATGGTGGTCCATGGAATATCTCTTTGTTTACGCTTGTTCCATTTTCTATGTTGTGAATTATTTCTTGCTCTATTTCCACTGCATACTCTTTAGCAAGATTTAAGTGTTGTTGATTAAGTTTAAATTAGGTAACACAAATTGTTAACTTAGGTAGAAATTTGAGAGGAATTTTTTTTATTTTCAGACACCAGTCACACACACGCACACCCACCCTTCTCTAGTGTCTACTTGCCATCCCAGTTGATCCAACAAGGAGATTTACATGTCACTTTGTATACAGATATTGTTTCGAGGTGTTTTCTCACCATAGGATGGTAGTTCAGAGGTCCAAGGGCTGTCGATGTCTTGAGAGCCGGGGACGGCCTTCGGGGTTGATCGGCCGAGTGTTCACTCGAACAGGAGTGTGTGGGTCCAAGCATCGGTGCACTGAATGGTACTTCGATGGGTTGACAGCATCCAAGTTCAGTCGGTCGAACGGGCTCTGGCACGAGGGCATTCGGATCCAAGCGATGAGACGATGAAGGGTAGCTTCGACGAGGTGACATCTCTTCAGATTTGTAAAACAAAGAACTTATCGGGGGGTCGGATCTTGGTTCCGACCAAGTCCCATCCTATGCCTAAGTCAGATCTTGTCTGAAGTATGCTCGACGGGATCGAGTATGGTTCACGGGGAGACCAATACGCGAATCCTCAGGTCGATCTGCAGAGGAGAAATGTAAGGTGGAAGAAGGTCTAAGGGGATTACCTGGGTGTCGAGTATCAAAGATTCTGTCCTTTTCGTTCTGTTCTTCAGGTCTCTTATAGGAGTCCCTCATGTCGACGCCTTTATGGAATTTATCATTCCTCCCTCTATGCACGCCTGCATTGATGGTCCCTTCAATGGTGATCAAGGCAGCGCAATTTGGGGAGCAGTTTCCCCCTTCGAGCATAGTCAACCGTCTACTGATTGAACCGGAGGACGCGCAAGGAGCACGCCTTCCACTCCCAAGCGTAGGAGCGTCAATGCAATAAAATATAACTGGTGAGTACCGGGTCGGATCACAGGGACAAGTCATTCTACACTCGCAAAATTTGATTGGCAAAGAAAAATAAAGCGTGATACAACCAACTCGCTAAGTAGATGGAAGTGGAAAAAAGTGTGGTGAATCTACAATCCTATCCTAAATGGGTAGGGTTAGAGAACCAAATGGGGATTTAGGATAGCAAGGCGAGGAGCATGGGTTGTAGGTTCATTAATTTTGGTGTTAATCAAGCTCAAATTACCAACATATAACTCAATTGATCATCCGGCTAAGGAAACTCAATCGAAAAATTTAGCATTCATGAACACAATAATTAGCAATAGGGATGGATGTATCATCATAGCACTAATCAAATTTAAACATGTTCTATTCTCAAAGATGCCAACTTGGGTCTTAGCCAATTAAAATGTGCCCTAATAGTTCATCCAACATCAACAATATAATAGGCAAGAGGCATTGAGAACTAAGATTAACAACCCATCATAATGAATCACAACCCACACCAATCACACTACTCAATCATACTAAACAAGATGAAATTCATAGACAAATTTATCTCAAGTTCATTACAATAGAGAGATGCCAAAATACAAAGTGGAAAGAGAGATATCACCCAAGATCTCCTTAGGATGAAGCCTTCCTACCACCTATTTGCTCCTCCTCCAAGCTTTCCAAGCTCCCATGGCTTCCAACCCTAACCCTAGCCTATTGGGGAAGAAAAGGGGCTCAAAACCCCCAAAATATGTATAAAAAACAGAACTCCCCGCCGGAAATGACCCCCAGGCTGAAATAACCCCAAAAAATGCAATTGGGCTTAAATGCGGGCTTGCGGGTCGAAAAAATCACGCGCGTTTTGCTTGTTTAATTTTTTTTAAAAGAAGCATAGCGGCTCGCTCAGCGGGCCGTGGGAGTGGGCCGGCCAGCGGGCCGGCCCAGAGGCCACTGTTTTTGTTTTAATTTTCTTTTTTAAAAATCCAGAATAGCCTTAATTGCTCCAAAAATTTCCAAAAAAATAGTTCTGAGCTCCAGAAAATTCTGAAAAAAATCCAGAAAATCCAGAAAAATCCCAGAAGTACCTGAAAAATAAGGGAAGTAAATATTAGTCCATGAAAATCACATTTTATGTACAAAATAGGAATAGGCTTTAATAATTCACGATATCACGAATACGCCCGTATCAAAGCAAAAATTAACATGATATACACATAAAATGCCCAAAAATTGGGGGAAATATACAATTTATATCCCGAATCACACCCCCAACTAGCTTTTTGCTAGTCCCTAGCAAAATATGCGATAAATTCGGATTAAAGTGAAAACATGCGACAAACTCAAGACATTCTTATGGCAAACCAAAAATACTATTTCCAAGTGATTTCAAAGACAATATACCCAATGTATGAAAGTAAACAACAAATGACAATCTCCTCAATCCAATTCAAAGAAAAGTGAAGTATTAAGCACTGTATCGCATTCTTTGGGATATACCACAAATGGCAAAGTTTCCAACTTTCATGGAAATGGCCAAAACAAGAGAAATTCCTCTAAGTTGTAGGAGATGAGATTGCATCACTCATGTTTCTTATTCTTTCATTTATTCATTCATTTTTTTCTTTTTTATTTTTTGTATTCTTTTTGTTCGTGTATGTTTCATGTTTTTGTTTTGCATTCACACAATCATACTATGAAATGCAAACACGACCACCTTTGCATACATGCGATAACGCTATATAGGCAAATGGATGGAATGATCCCCTAAATCTCATCTTTGGCGTCCTCCCTAATGTTTCGTGAAGTACCAGCTACTCAATTTGATTAGAAAGAAACATTCACTTATATTAGCTCTCTTTTTCATTCTCAACACAGGTTATCAACTCATCCACCCATTCCTTAGGAGGAAAACAAAACTTGCACCATATGTCCACACACAATCCAATTAAAAACTAAGCCATTCATCCCAAATCATACAATCACTTACACCAAACTATTCCCAATTATTTCAAAGAGATATCACGACGTATAAAGTAGTTTCATACATGGCATATTAACAGTTGACTTCAAAATGAAAAAGAAATTAAAACGTGCCAATCAAACATCGAAGAAGTTGATACCAAAATAATAATCCGAAAAAATTGCATGGCATTAAGCATGTAGGGGCTACGCATAAAGCTAGCGGCATAGGGACGATAAGGAAAAATATGATATGCAATAAAGAGCAATGGGTGATGGCAAAATGGAGGTATCTAAAAAAAATTTGAAGCTAACATCAAAATCTTAATAATCCTAAAGATTCTAACACTCTTCCCCCAACTTAAAATAAATATTGTCCTCAATGTTGGGAGAGTATTAGATCTCACAAAAGATCCTAGAAAAGAAAAGAAAGCACACGAAAGCACTAAAATAAAACATTTGTTTATTTACACTATTGGAAAGAACACACCATGGCAAAAGGCAGATCTCGAATGTATAACGGTGGTGGCAACTGCTCGATCATATCCTTACGCTCCTCCGCAAGTGTCACCACGTCTAATGCTCTACCTCCATTGCGAGTAGTAGTGGCAAGCGACACAACCTCGAGCATCTCCTTATGATGGGTTCCTGCCAAATGGGGGAGATAGGTCGTGTCAAAATAATTGGGCGAGAGTGCCCGTCCAAGTGAAAATCTTGCCAAAATGGGTCGTCGAAATGAATAAAGAAATTCACGATCAAATGACGACAATCTGAATCATTATGATATGGAATTAAATAATTTTATTCGGAGGTGAAGGGAAAAGAAAGATGTGAACTTTCCTGAGATATGATTGTAGGCTTGGGATGATGCATGGCCTCAAGAGGAGGTAGAAGTGGCTGCAGAGAGAAAACTGGAGTAGGAGGGAGCTCGGGCTCAATATATACCATGTCGCAATCCCCGTCACTATCCTCTTCCTCGACGTCAACATCAACATTAACAATCTCTACTGCACTCCCCACAATTGGTAACTGCTCCTGACAAATCTCCTCGATGACTGACAAGTGTGCATCCTGAGGCGAGGGAAAGTGACATCTGAGACAGGACTGGAGGTAGACTTGTCTCAGGTAAATCCAAGCACGTATCATCCTCGTCATCCCATAAATAGTTCATCTCAGTCGTCCTCCTTAAGTACTCAACCGCCTCGACCTGTGAAGCTAACTCTGAAGTGGATTGTGGCTTAGGCTCCATGGTGTCCTCAATCTGCTCTTGGCCATCATGCACATCCGCTTCATCCTCATCCTCAAAGTGAAAATGCATCGTGTCACTGTCGTAGTCGACACACACTCCATCATCCATCTCCTCTGGCTCATCCAAATGTGTATGCTCAAATTCCTCTATTGGCCCCAATGCACCCTCTTCACAGGTTTCTCTTGGTATTCCATAGGGTCGCATTGGAATGAGCCCTCAGATGGCTCCTCAGGCTGGATCTGAACCTGCTGGACTGCGTCCTCATACTCTACAAGGTCCCTCAGGTAACACCATGAATCCTCGGTCGAATAATCAAAGAATTCCCCACCGCAACTCATCTGCACAAAATCCCGCCCAGAAGGAAGTAATCATGTGTAGAAGATCTGCAGGAAATGATCCTCGTGAAAGCTCTGGTGTGGGCATGCAAGCACCAAATCATTGAACATCTGCCAAGCCTGTAGGCCTTCCACTCAGCTTGGATAAAGCTCGCTATATGCTGCTCCATGGCTTGCCGCCCCTGTACCTGCTCCAAGAAAGTAGGCAAAAATACTCAGAGAAATTCAGCCTGAAATGACAACCAAGTAAAATGTGAGTCGAGAGACAATGAATCAAACCAAAATCTAGCATCATCATGTAAAGAAGATGGAAAAGGTCTAAAGTATATGCAATCATCACAAATGTTCCCACCAAGACAAGAATGCATCCACTCTTCAAACTTTTTCATATGTAAATGAGGATTCTTCCCCTTCGAACCATGAAAGTACGGCAGGGGTGGGATATCCTCCAAATCAATGTCAGAAAAAAATCTGAAGATGAAGCCATTTTGTTGTTAAAAATTTTTCTCACGAAAATGAAAATAAACAACCAAAAGACTCAATAAGTGGAAAATAAATAAAATGGAAAGGCACAACACTAAGAGATAGAAGTATCACACTAAAACTTTCAAAATCAATCAAAAAATGCAAGTAGTAGAAACCGTTGTCTCCGGCAACGGCGCCAATTGATTGAACCGGAGAACGCGCAAGGAGCACACCTTTCACTTCCAAGCATAGGAGCGTCAATGCAATAAAATATAATTGGTGAGTACCGGGTCGGATCATAAGGACAAGTCGTTCTACACTCACAAAATTTGATCGGCAAAGAAAAATAAAGCGTGATACAACCAACTCGCTAAGTAGATGGAAGTGGAAAAAAGTGTGGTGAATCTACAATCCTATCCTAAATGGGTAGGGTTAGAGAACCAAATGGGGATTTAGGATAGCAAGGCGAGGAGCATGGGTTGTAGGTTCATTAATTTTGGTGTTAATCAAGCTCAAATTACCCACATATAACTCAATTGATCATCTGGTTAAGGAAACTCAATTGGAAAATTTAACATTCAAGAACACAATAATTAGCAATAGGGATGGATGTATCATCATAGCACTAATCAAATTTAAACATGGTCTCTTCTCAAAGACTGCCCACTTGGGTCTTAGCCAATTAAAATGTGTCCTAATAGTTCATCCAACATCAACAATATAATAGGCAAGAGGCATTGAGAACTAAGATTAACAACCCATCATAATGAATCACAACCCACACCAATCACACTACTCAATCATACTAAACAAGATGAAATTCATAGACAAATTTATCTCAATTACAATGGAGAGATGACAAAATACAAAGGGAAAAGAGAGATATCACCCAAGATCTCCCTAGGATGAAGCGTTCCTTCCACCTATTTGCTCCTCCTCCAAGCTTTCCAAGCTCCCATGGTTTCCAACCCTAACCCTAGCCTATTGGGGAAGAAGAGGGGCTCAAAACCCCCAAAATTTGTAAAAAAACAGAACTCCCCGTTGGAAATGAACCCCATGCCGAAATAACCCCCAAAAAAGCAATCGGGCTTGAATGCGGGCTTGCGAGTCGAAAAAACCCCAAAACCCGCAACAAAACAAGCAGCTGATAGGCCCTGGATATACACCCGGAATACGACTATAGTTTTACTTCAACCGCACGGCGTAGTGGTGAGTGGGTATCGACAACAAGGAGGACAATTTACAGTATCCTACTTTGATTACCTAGCTATCAAGAGAATAAGAATTGATTCGATGGCAATGTCATAATCATTCAATAGCAAATGGATATCAATATAATAAGAGCGTCTAGGGATAGGGAATCCCCACTACGGACCGTCTCTCATCCTAGTGAATCATGAATTTCAATGTTACTAAACTTGAGTATAGGTGAACTAGTCGCAACTTAAAGTAAAACCAAGCTCACGTTCTTGCGCTATTGCCGGTCTATAGCGACCTAGATTAGGGCCCACTCTCGTGCAAACCCTAACCTAAGATGCTAGCATGAGGATCGACATCATCGGCCAATCGCAACTCAAGCCCACTCTCGTGCAAACTCGAGCTATGATCTAAGTTTATATAGTTCGTATTCATAAAATCTCTTGCAAACGAATATTAGTATAGATTTATAATAAAAATCCTAGCTTTGGTCCAATCTCTTGCAAACCAAATCTGGAGAATTTCAATTATAAACATTAGTCGAATATCTAGGCCTTCCTATCAATTGGGATCCAATCTCTTGCAAATCCCAATCGATATGAATTCCTAGCTACTCGCAATAAATCAATCAAAACCTAACCTTTCTTCAATTCTAGCAACAAATCTATTCATTCACCACAATTCAAAAGATCAGGTCCATAGGGTTCATCCCCATGCCTTAGAACGAATAAACTACTCACAAATCATCATGAAAATCTCAGAAAATAGCAATTGATCATAGCAAAATTCATTGCAAAGAAGAGACAATTCATAAAAATAAGATTTTTAGCAAGAAAATACAAACCAAAATCGTCGCCTATGATCTCCAGCTGAGATTTCACAAAAGAATAGCCGTCAAAAAATAATATAAGTCTCTCCTAAAATTAGTGATAAAACTACGTTTAAATACAAGCTAAAATCGTCCAAAAAATCGTGCCAAAACTGCCTTTGCACAGCCCAGAATTCGCAATCCTCGCAGCAGTCGGAATACGTCACTCGGCCGACTAGCAATGTCACTCGACCGAGTGAAAGACCCAATAATAAAACAGAGAATCTGGGGTCTTCGGGGGTCTGTCTCTCTGACTGACTCGGGCGAGCAGACTTATTTACTCGGCCGAGTAAGCAATCGTACTCGGCCGAGTAGGCTTCTCGGAAATTCCCGTAACTCAGCTGCTTCTCGAAAGAAAAACCATGTTCTACTCGGGCGAGTGAGCTTTCTCACTTGGGTGAGTAGGCTCTCTTGTTCGGCCAAGGGAACGCTGAAAATTTGCTGTGTGTATCCGTTTCACTCGGCCGAATGCAGCTTGTGACTCGGCCGAGTAGAGTCTCTGTTCGGCCGAGTAGGCTGTATCTGGGCTCTTTTCTTCTCCTCCTCGCCTCCTCGTCGCTTCTATCGGATTTCTTCCTCTTTCGCTCATCCTCTAGCGCTGCAAACTCCTTAAATAAGCCGTGGGCGACGCTCCGGTATGCGCAAAAGTCCCTTGATCTCATTTTTGCTCCAGATCGCTCAATATCTCCTGAAATACAACAAAAACAAGAAATAGTGAAAAGCAACGTGATATCGTCGAATAATCGTGGAAAATGCAATATGGGCAATCGAAATGACATGAAAACATGCAGAAAAAGGTGTAAAATAAGGAGCGATCATAATCCCCCAAGCTTACCTCTTACTCGTCCTCGAGGAAGATAAGTAAAAGGCGAACCCGGCGGGCAAAATAAAGAAAAAAGGAAAAAAAAGATAGAAAAGAAAGCAAAGAGGGAGGTGCTAGATCATTTCCTCAGGACGTGGGTTTGCTTACTCATATAGCATACGGCGAATAAAAACATGCCAACGATTTTTTTATCTCGATATCATGATCATATAAGGATGCATTCAATATAGAAACCCACGAATAGCAAAACAATATGAAATATGAAATCATTCTAGAATTAACATCGTCTGAAGCATCTAGAGAGATATACATGATCATAGAACACACACTTTTCAATTGATCGCTTTCTATTTGGAGTATAAGAGGTATCACATAATATGAAGTAATAAGAATAGAAAGGAGTGGTTTTTATGAAATGCATGCTAAGTTTCAATTCCTGGACTTTGTAAAATATTTAGTAATCTCACCGAGTATATAAAATTACCTAGCTTAGGTTGTCATGCACAGACAAGTAGCCACTCTCTCACACACCATTGGATCCTCTCCCCAAGCTTATCTATAAGCGTGGTGACATCAAATTTAGCAATAAGAACATTCCCCATTTTTGAAGCTCCAAAGAAAATAAAAAAGGAAGGAAGAAAGAAAAATGAAATGGGATCACATATGAACTTCTTTTCTCGTTTCTTCTTTTCTCTTTTTTTTCTTTTTTTCAGAAATCAATATATACAATAAGGATCCCAAATCAAAAGATAGAGATATATACATGAATATTTTTTCTTTTTGATTTTGGGGGATAGTAGCATGGATTTTTATAGCGGGGGAATATGCCAAGGTAAGACTCGCTTAAAGGGAGATTCATCAATGATTTTAAGTATAGAAATAATGATCAAGATATGTGGAGAAAGAAAAATATGTAACACTCGGTTCACTCTATAGAATGTGCACGACAATTTTTAGCAGAGTAATGTAATCTACTCAGTATGATCTCAGAAAGTAAACTAATCCATTTATATCAACATAACATACATTCAATCAACCTGAAAGTGAAGCGTACAATTTTTATGCAATAAGAGGTGATATAAGACAACAAAGCAGTACTCCAGATATATGCAATCAATGCATGAAGCTTGGTGTGTTTTCTATGAAGAGTATATAATATAAATCATCAGACTTAGCTAATAGAAGAATTTCATTCACATAAATATAACAACGGTGTGGGTTACTATCTCGAATACATAGCAAGACATAGCACATGCTATCTGAAATAAAAACGATGGCATGACAAGATAATATGCATAAAGAGATAAGCTAATACCACGTCTTCATCATCACAGAAAATTCATCTTTAGCAAAAGGGCTAAAGGAAATATAGATAAAAGAAAATGAAAACTACTATACATATGCAGCACACAAAGAGTAAGAAAACGTGATGCATGAGAAAAAATGAAAAAGTGGGTGAAAAATAAGCGTAAAATAAAGAAAGGTGGGAAAAAAGAAAAAAGTGAAGAAAATAAAAAGTGCGTGAGACACTCACTCCCCCAAGCTAAACTGCACAGTGTCCTCAATGTGCAAAGTGTGGCACACCGAGAAAAACGATATGTGTGGGGGTGGGTGAGGATGCATGCATGATAAGGATATGAGCAAAATAATATGGGTATGCAAATGATGTATGCAGATGATGTATGTGGTGCATGCAGAAATCAAAATGGCGCAATATAGGTGTCCCCAAAAATATCTCCTCTCTCCCAAAATGATATAGACAGATATAAGCAAAATATGACCAAAAAGTGTGTGGAGGAGGGGTGCAAAATCAGCAGGCAGAAAATATCCAGAACAGCAGCAGAAAAAGTGTGTGAGGCATCCAGTGTGTGCCTAAGGGGGTGGTGGGGCACCAGCACCGTCCTGTGGGGGAGGTGGTGGTGGCAGGGGCTGCTGGGTAGGGGTGCGGGTAGTGGTAGGTGGTGGCTGTGACAGATGCGCAAGAATCTAGCTCAGGCTAGCCTGAATGCCAGGAAGTAAAGTGACGTGCCTCTGTACAGTGGTGATTGTAGCGGAGAGAGCCCGGAAGTCTCCTCTAAGCCCACTCACTGCCCCCTCTATAGCACGGACGTGCTGAACTAGGGTGTCGGGGGGAGGTGGAGGTAGGGCAGAGGGACGAACTGGTGAGGAACGGGGCTGCCTCGCACGGCAACCGTAAAGGATAGGTGCGACTGTAGGGTGGTGCGGTGGTGCTGTGCTCACAGAAAGACGCTCAGCCCCTGTGGGCAGCTGAGACGCAGGAATGGTCGAGAAAGAAGGAGCAGCAGCAGAGGCTGAAATGGTGACAGAGGCAAGGAGGTCAGAGAGGTCGGTGACACAGAGATGGAGACAGACGTCACAACACTCTCAGATAAGACAGCGGCAGTGGAGACAGTGAGGTCGACGACTGGGGAGGTCATGAAGTGCGAAGGAAATGACTCCCCCGGGGTCGAGAACAAGAAAGAGGGAAGGGTCTCCACTGCGGAGGCAAAAGAGGGCTCGCCGCTCTCAAAAATGGTGGTGGGACACTCGGGGCTCGCAGCAAAAATGGGGTGGATGGATAACGGCACAGAGGTGGAAGTGGTGGTGGTAGACTCAGCAAGGGTACTCCCGACACTAACAGAAGTGTGACAGAAGTTTCAGAAGGTGCAGACGAAGCAGGTGCAGGCTGAGGTATCACAGGGTCCAGGGGTGGAAGGAGGGGCTCCTGCTGAGCACCCTCAGGCTCTAGCATGTACGCGACAGGGATGAGGACGTCCATCGCTGTAATCCACTCCTCGTCCGTGGGTCCATTATGTTTCCCAGCGGGGCTCGAAAGAACCAGGTAATCGGCGCCACAGGGGCCGTGCAGCCATACCCAATAGTGCTGACCATGAGGATGAAGCATCCTCATCTGGGCCATAACATCTATGGAAAGAGAAGTAGGACCCGAGGGTCTTAGCAAGCCAGTTGGGAGGTCAACTTTGCATAAGAGAGCCAGGAGGGTAATCAGACCGTCGCAACAGATAGGCGTCCTAGCGCCAACAGAAACAACGATGCGGTCTAAATACCAACTAGCAATGTCAATCTCGACGGTGGGGACCAAAACGTCTCCTCCTCGCTCGTAGGCCCGCGATCGAGTCATCGCATAGAGCATGTAGAGCTCTGGTGTCGACATCGTCCCCTGCTCATACCTCACTAAGAAAGTGGTCGCCATGAGGCGCTGTGCAATGCGGAGGTATGGGTGGAGGATCGCAGAGGCCTTGGCCCAGCTCGGGTCAAAGGCGAGAGGAGAACCCATGATACGTGTCCAAAAAGCGTGCGTGTCGAATGACGGTGGTGGGATGTGCGTGGGGCTGTAGGCTCAATCAGGGTCCGGGACAGGTGGCCATTGGAAAAATGCTCGGAGCATGTTGAGAGTGACCTCACACTCTCGATCCATCAAGCTAAAGGAGCATCCCCCAGGGGTTCTGGCAATAGAACTAAGCACCTCAAGTGTCGGACGGACGTAAGTGTCCGTCGACACCGACAGAAAGTCACGCCCCCCACGTTGTCATACAACTGGAGTAGCCCCTCAAGTACCCCTAGGCGCTCAAAGTCGACGATGTGCACGAACCTAGTGGGTACGATCGAGCGATGGGAGATACGCTCAAATCTGGCGCGCTGAGCATCATCTCTGAACGTAATCCCAAACGGGTCGAACGCGGGGGCGGGCTGTGCTGCTGGTGGTGGTATAGGAGCGATATGAGGCGGAAGTGTGGGTGGTGGCGGGCTAGGTGGAGGGGAGTCCGCTCTAGCAGAAGAGGAGCCAGGCTCACTGGTCCTCTTCCGTTTCGAGGCGGGCGCCCTCGTGCGGGACCTAGTGCAAGGCGGCATGTGAGCCGTGAAGAGTGCCTACCCAATAAAAGATGCGAAGTGCTGAAAATATGGAACGAGTATACCTGAGCACGATGCGAGAGCAAGCAATGTGAGCGTGAAGAGAATCGCCTCCTCCGAGAATCTCCTAGGCATCCTGAATCTTTCCCAAGCTCCCCCAAGCTAGCCTGAAAAACAAATAATCAAATCAGCAATGAATATCAATATATATTGGGGAAGATAGGAAATAATAGATATATATGTAAGTTAATTTCAATACGGGGCATAATGGGCTTATGGATAGGAGAAATGGCAAGAAAGAGGCGAAATGGGGAGAAATAGGGGATGAATGGCGAAAGGGGCGGCGGCACCGGCGGCGGCAGGCGGCGGCAGATCGTTGGCGACCAGCGGCGGGCGTCGGTCGACCGACGATAGGTGGCTCGGGCGAAGGAGGGAGCTGTGTCGCTCAGGCGATGAGAGGGAAGTCGAAACGGATCGGGGAAATTTTTTGGGGATTTTGCGTTATGGGGAAGCGGGCCGCGGGCGCTGGCTTATAAAGAATGGGTCATTCGGTCGAGTGGCACGTTTACTTGACCGAGTGGCTCAGCGTTAATTTTTTTTCGAAATTATCCCATAGAGTTACGACTCGGGTGAGTAAGTCTTACTACTCGGCCGAGTAGACAAAGGTCATTCGGCCAAGTAGCAAGGCTACTCAGAGCTTATGATGCGTGGGGAGTATCAGATTCACTCGGCCGAGTAGAAACAGTACTCAGCCGAGTGGCATATAATTACAGTAAATTACAGAGAGTAGTTTTTAGGATCTTCCCTGATATATACCCTACTCAGCCGAGTAGGGTCTTTGCTCGGCCGAATGACTATATTACTCGGCTGAGTGGCTTGCAAATTTCAGCTCCAACTCTCTGTTTTTGCTCTACTTTCTGTTTTTCGTCTCCCCGTCAGTTCCTTCCTTCTCCTGAGGCCTGAGCGCATTTCTGAAGCGCTCTCCCTTACCATGGTCATCCTCCATTCAAATTGTTTCTCGTTCTCCATCTCCTGTCATGAAAAATAGAGTCCGTTGTCAAGATTTTTGATCGATTTTTGACTCTAACACTAAGAAAGATCTAAAGAAAAAACTAAAATGAAAAATCCAATTAAAAAAAGATAAAACCGTCGGGTTGCCTCCTGACAATCGCTCGTTTAAGGTCTTGAGCTCGACCCCCTAAGATATTCGTTTATCACTCGATATTCGGCGCATGCGAGATGCGCGCGTCAAATTTTCTGGGAAGGCCACTTGGATTCAATTGTTGTTGTTCGTAGGCATTCCTCGGCGTCCCCTCATCATGGGTGGTAGTGGGGGATGAGCCCCCCAAGCTTGAGCTTTTAGCGTTCTTTTTATTTGTCGGTGATGCAACTTTCTTGTCCGGCAGAGCTTTCTTCAAATTCTTGGTCATGGAGAGCTTGCATAGCTTCCTAATTCTTGCGACATCAGCATCATCTTTGTCATCGACTATAAAATAATCCGGCGGGTCCTCCAACTTTTCTCCATCTCTAGAAGATTGGCCTTCTTCGAGGCCATCACCGTGAAAGGCGCCGATAGCATGCGGCATAGCATCATCAATGACCTCATCGAGGAGGTACGAAAGATCATGGGGCCACCTCTTGACTAGGTATATGCTATTTACCTCCCCGGTGGGAACTCCCTCAGAGTAGTGCTTAAACCTTTGTCCATTCACCTTAAAAGTGGCACCGTCTTTTCCTTAGAGCTCGAAGGCCCCTCCCGGTTGTATGTGCCGGATGGTAAAAGTTCCGAACCATCGTGATTTTAGCTTTCCGGGAAAAAGTCGGAGTCTAGAATTGTACAAGAGGACATTGTCTCCGACCTTGAAGTCCGTAACGGTGATGCGTGCATCGTGGAGAATTCTAGTTCTTTTCTTGTAAATTCTTGAGCTCTCGTAAGCGTCTCCCATAATCTCGTCAAGTTCATTGATGTCTAAAAGTCGTCTCAACGCTGCACTCTTGTAGTCATAATTCAAAGTCTTGATAGCCCAATATGCACGGTGTTCCAACTCTACCGGCAAATGACAAGCATTCCCATAAACCAGACGGTATGGGGTGGTGCCAATGGGAGTGCGAAAGGCAGTGCGATATGCCCATAGTGCATCATTCAATTTCATGGACCAATCTTTTCTAGATATATCGACGGTCTTTTTCTAAAATTTGTTTGATTTCTCGGTTTGACACCTCCACTTGTCCACTTGTTTGAGGGTGGTATGCCATACCGATTCTATGATTCACCCTGTACTTTTTCAACATGGCTTAGAACTTATTTTCTATAAAATGGCTCCCTCCATCGCTTATCAAAGTACGTGGCACTCCAAAGTGCGGGAAGATGTTTTGCTTGAAGAATTTGGATACCACTCTTGCATCATTAGTTGGGGTTGCAATGGCCTCTACCCATTTTGAGACGTAGTCCACGGCTAATAGGATGTACTTGTTTCCCTTACTCGACGGAAAAGGCCCCATGAAATCCACTCCCCAACAATCGAATAGCTCAATTTCCAATATGGGTTTCATTGACATCTCGTTCCGTTTGGATATATTTCCTGTCCGTTGGCACCTATCGCAATACTTGACGAAGTCATGCGTATCCTTGAACATGGTCGGCCAAAAGAACCCGCATTGTAATATCTTTGTGGTGGTTTTGGAAGCGGCGTGATGTCCCCTACAAGGCATATTATGGCAATGTGAAATGATAGATGTGGCCTCCTCCTTTGAAACACACCTCCGTATAATACCATCCTTGCATATCTTGAAGATGTACGGGTCTTCCCAAAAATAGTTGTGGACCTCGTGCATGAACCTCCTTTTTTGTTGCGTGGCCATCCCGCATGGTTTTATTCCGCATGCCAAATAGTTCACATAATCCGCATACCAAGGCACTTCTCCAGGTCTAATGGCGAACAACCTCTTGTCGACAAAAGTGTCATCAATTGGTAGGCTTTCATCCTTCTCATCACGTACAAGTCTAGACAAGTGGTCTGCCACTACGTTGTCCATGCCCTTCTTGTCTCTGATCTCCAAGTCAAATTCTTGCAACAAAAGTATCCATCTTATTAATCTTGGCTTGGCCTCTTTTTTGCTTAGTAGATACTTCAATGCCGTATGGTCGGTGTGCACAATCACTTTGGATCCAAGGAGGTAGGTGCGAAACTTTTCGATGAAGTAGACAACCGCCAAGAGCTCTTTCTCGGTGGTGGTGTAATTTTTCTGCGCCTCGTCCAACGTTTTGCTTGCATAGAATATTGCATGAAGCTTTTTGTCCGTTCTTTGTCCTAGCACCGCTCCAATTGCTTGGTCACTTGCATCACACATAAGCTCGAAGGGAAGGCTCCAGTCTGGCGGTTGTATAATGGGGGCAGAGATGAGGGCTTCCTTCAATGTACTAAAAGCATGCAAGCACTCCCCTGAAAAGACAAATGGAGCATCTTTAGCAAGTAATGCGGTAAGAGGTCGGGAAATTAGGGCAAAATCCTTGATGAAGCAGCGGTAAAACCCCGCATGATCAAGAAATACCCTAATGCCATTGACATTAATAGGTGGAGGAAGTTTTTCAATTACCTCAATCTTTGCCTTATCAACCTCGATCCCTCTAGATGAGACAAGATGCCCAAGGACTATGCCCTCGGTGACATGAAATGGCATTTCTCCCAATTAAGAGTAAGATTATTTTGTTGGCATCTTTTAAGGACTTTAGCGAGATTAGCCAAACATGAATCAAACTCGCTACCATAGACAGAAAAATCATCCATAAAGACTTCCATAATGTTCTCAATGTAATCGGAAAAAATGGATGTCATGCACCTTTGGAAGGTGGCGGGGGCATTGCAAAGTCCGAATGGCATTCTACGGTAAGCATATGTACCATAGGGACACGTGAAAATGGTCTTTTCTTGGTCATCTTCGTGCAAGGGAATCTGAAATAATCCCGAATACCCATCTAAATAGCAAAAGTATTTATGCTTGGCAAGGCGCTCAAGCATCTGGTCATTGAAGGGCAATGGGTAATGATCTTTACGGGTGGCCTTATTCAATTTCCTGTAGTCTATACACATTCGCCATCACGTGACGGTGCGTGTGGAAATGGGCTCTCCCTTATCATTTTTTACGACGGTCATCCCCCCTTTTAGGGACAACATGAACAGGGCTAACCCACCTACTATCAGAGATAGGATAAATAATGTCGGCTTCAAGCAATTTTAGGATTTCCTTCTTAACCACCTCCTTCATTTAAGGGTTTAACTGCCTTTGAGGCTCAATGGAGGTGGCTTCAGTGTTTTCTAGGTGGATTCTATGCGTACAAAGACTAGGTCTTATTCCTTTTAGATCAGAGATGGTGTAGCCTAGGACATCCTTATGACTCCTAAGGACATCTAAAAGTCTTTCAAGCTGGTCATGGTTGAGGTGGGCATTAATTATCACCGGGTAGGTCAATTTATTACCCAAGAAAGCGTACCTTAGATTCGGAGGTAATTGTTTCAGTTCTACCTCAGGGGGCGCTGTACCCCCAACCTCCTCGTCCTGCGAAAGCTTTGCATCCTCAGTCACTTCCGAGTTTAGTTCCTGCTCTGGGGGTGGCTTCTCATATGCCGGCTCAAATTCGCTTCTTGGCGAGGAGGGTGCATCGGAGTGAACACTACACAACTCCATGTTGGCATCGATGGGGCCTCCATTTTCCTCCGATCCACTCCTAAAATCAAGAGATAGGTCAGTGCATTCATAAATGTCAGAGAGAGGATCGTACGGAGTACTTCCCTGAATCTTGGCATGCCAAATGGACTCCTCAGGGGTATAGTACTCTCCGGCTCCTTCATTATTGTCTTCTACGTATAGCTTACCGTCCCTCACGTCGACCTTAATGTTGCCCTCGATAGTCCCTTCTGGAGAGATTTGATCCATCACAAACCTAGCAAATAGTTGCCCAATGGGGTCCTCGATGTCGATGGCCAAAGCCCTTGTGGTTTGGGCCTCGCTAACTAGCTCTTTCAGAAGAGTTGCGAAGGAATCTTCATCTTCCAGGCTAGACTCTGTTTCCATCATCGTGTCTCCTATGTTACCTGCTTAAGATTCTTTTGAAAATTCTAGGAGAGCAAGTTGATTTCGGGCATCATACAAAGTCAGAAAGGAATGAAAGAAAGATAGAAGGTGAGATATAATCGGGTGAGCAAAATCGAACACCGTCAAATGCCTCCCCATCAACGGCGCCAAAAACTTGACCGACCCCGGATATACACCTGGAATACGACTGTAGTTTTACCACAAGCGCATAGCGTAGTGGCGAGCGGGTATCGAACACAGGGAGGATAATTGACAGTATCCTACTTTGATTACCTAGCTATCAAGAGAATAAGAATAGACTCGATGGCAATGTCACAATCGTTCAATAGCAAATGGATATCAATATAATAAGAGCGTCTAGGCATAGTGAATCCCCACTACGGACCGTCTCTCATCCTAGTGAATCATGAATTTCAATGTTACTAAACTTGAGTATAGGTGAACTAGTCGCAACTTAATGTAAAATCAAGCTCACGTTCTCGCGCTATTGCCGGTCTATAGCAACCTAGATTAGGGCCCACTCTCGTGCAAACCCTAACCTAAGACGCTAGCATGAGGATCGACATCATCGTCCAATCGCAACTCGAGCCCACTCTCGTGCAAACTCGAGCTATGATCTAAGTTTTGATAGTTCGTATTCGTCCAATCTCTTGCAAACGAATATTAGTATAGATTTATAATAAAAATCCTAGGTTTGGTCCAATCTCTTACAAACCAAATCTGGAGAATTTCAATTATAAACATTAGTCGAATATCTAGGCCTTCCTATCAATTGGGATCCAATCTCTTGCAAATCCCAATCGATATGAATTCCTAGCTACTCGCAATAAATCAATCAAAACCTAACCTTTCTTCAATTCTAGCAACAAATCTATTCATTCACCACAATTCAAAAGATCAGGTCCATAGGGTTCATCCCCATGCCTTAGAACGAATAAACTACTCACAAATTATCATGAAAATCTCAGAAAAATAGCAATTGATCATAGCACAATTCATTGCAAAGAAGAGACAATTCATAAAAATAAGATTTTTAGCAAGAAAATACAAACTAAAATCGTCGCCTATGATCTCCAGCTGAGATTTCACAAAAGAATAGCCGTCAAAAAATAATAGAAGTCTCTCCTAAAACTAGGGATAAAACTAGGTTTAAATACAAGCTAAAATCGTCCAAAAAATCGTGCCAAAACTGCCCCTGTGAAGCCCAGAATTCGCAATCCTCGCAGCAGTCGGAATACGTCACTCGGCCGAGTAGCAATGTCACTCGGCCGAGTGACAGACCCAATAATAAAGAAGAGAATCTGGGGTCTTTGTGGGTCTGTCGCTCTGACTGACTCGGACGAGCAGACTTCTTTACTCGGCCGAGTAAGCAATCGTACTCGGCCGAGTAGACTTCTCAGAAATTCCAGTAACTCAACTGCTTCTCGGAAGAAAAACCATGTTCTACTCGGGCAAGTGAGCTTTCTCACTCGGCCGAGTAGGCTCTCTTATTCGGCCGAGGGAACGCTGAAAATTTGTTGTGCGTATCCGTTTCACTCGGCCGAATGCAGCTTGTGACTCGGCTGAGTAGAGTCTCTGTTCGGCCGAGTAGGCTGTATCTGGGCTCTTTTCTTCTCCTCCTCGCCTCCTCGTCGCTTCTATCGGATTTCTTCCTCTTTCGCTCATCCTCTAGACTGCAAACTCCTCAAATAAGCCGTGGGCGATGCTCCAGTATGCGCAAAAGACCCTTGATCTCATTTTTGCTCCAGATCGCTCCATATCTCCTGAAATACGATAAAAACAAGAAATAGTGAAAAGCAACGCGATATCGTCGAATAATCGTGGAAAACACAATATGGGCGATCGAAATGACATGAAAACATGGAGAAAAAAGGTGTAAAATAAGGAGCGATCTGCAGCCCCCCTTTTAAAGCCTTACGGGTCGGGCGCGTCGGGCGCCCGACCCACGGGTGCCTGAGGCGCCGGCTTCCTGGGCGGGGCACGCGCGGGGCGCGTGCCCTGCCTACTGCCGCGGGCCGGCCCAAGCACGCGTGTTTTGCTTGTTTATTTTTTTTAGAAAAGAAGCACATCGGCCCACTCAGGAGAGCAGGCCGCGGGAGTGGGCCGGCCAGCGGGCCGGCCCACAGGCCACTGTTTTTGTTTTAATTTTAATTTTTTAATTTTATTTTTTTAAATCCAGAATAGCCTTAATTGCTCCAAAAATTTCTGAAAATAGTTCCGAGCTCCAGAAAATTTTGGAAAAATTCCAGAAAATTTAGAAAAATCCAAGAAGTACCTAAAAATAAGAGAAGTAAATATTAGTCCATAAAAACCACATTTTATGTATAAAATAGGAATAGGCTTTAATAATTCACGATATCACGAATACGCCTATATCAAAGCCAAAATTAACATGATATACACATAAATTGCCCAGAAATGGGGGGATATGCAATTTATATCCCGAATCATCTATCGAATGGAGATCTTGGGCCGCTGCATCCTGACCCGCTCTTGGGCCCCCTTGGGCCTGAGCCAAGTGCAGTTCTGGGCCTAGCATTCGGTTTGCCTTTCTCCAGCCCATTCAGGGGGTTGTATCAATTGTCCCCATCGATCGGGTCGTTCAGCTTGTGACGGTTCGGTGCAAGGGAGGTGATACATGTGGATTTGAAGGGGCGCGTCAATCGAGACGGTGCATTAAATAAGAGTCATCATGGTGTAGGGCACCGAGAATTCTCCCACCCCTTATGTGCAGGATTCGAAGAGTCGCCCTCTTTAGGATGTTGACGAGTACTCAGGAACGAACAGTCGAAGATGACGGAGGAAATTTGGAAATGGCTGTATTAGTGGAGGACGTTACCTTCTGCTTGAAGGTTTTTCCCCTTCAACGTTGCTTTCCCCTTCGTTGTTTTCGTGCTCGCCATTGATTTTTGGTGGTCCTTTGCCATGTGTTCATCGTCTTCCTCCTCTACTCCTGGGACTAGCCAATCGGTATCTAGGCCCGGCAGCGCGTGGGTGCACTAGTGGCTTCTGCTTTCGCAGGTGCCATGCTTCCTGGTGCAGGTGTCGAGATCCATCTGGCTGGGGATGATCCTTCTGGCGTGCCCCCAGAGGTGATGGGACAGCCATCGGTGGCCTGTGCTACCTCCGTGCTGGAGCTTCGTCCCTCGTTCTTTTGTCCCCCACATCGCATCAGAGCCCCCTTGATGAATGAGAGGATCTGCTTCTCATTCCATTGTGAGGTCAGGGTGTTTGTGAAGAGCTTTTCATTCGGGTTGCGGTTCCACCTTCATCCCTTCGTGGCCGTATTCCTGTCCGCCTTTGCACTCGCCCTTTGTTAGTTCAACCCCAATGCCATAGGTTCCCTTGTGGGGTTCCTCGTGTTGTGTATGCTCCATGGAGTTGAGCCGACCCTACCCCTCTTCCACCACTTTTACCGTCTATACCACCACAAGGCAAGCGCCTGGCTTTACACCATCGCTCGAAAGGGTAGGAATTTGGTGTCGGGTCTGCCATCCTCTATGAAGCATTGGAAAGAGGACTATGTGTCCATGACCCTCCCCAAGGAAGCAGATTTCCCGATTCGCTGGAGCAGTCCTCGATGGCTAACTCTAGAGGGGAGGAGCCTCACTGATGCGGAGCTCTGGGCGATCGATAAATTGTCCATGGTCCCTGCAAGCGAGCGGCACATCAAGGTCCTCGTCACGGATCATGTACTTAGGAGGACCGTGTGACCTACTAGTAAGTCACCTTTTCTTAGGTCCGCCTCTTTCCTTAACCTTTGGTCATTTCGTCACCTCTACCTTGTCAGATGGGGTCATCTGAGGTTCATCTCATCGTGTCCTGCCGACTTCTCGTCCCAAGCTCAGCCCGATGAGAGGTGATCACGTCATGGCTATTTGCCCGAAGCAACGAGGTGGGCCATCCCAAGTCAGGAGAGGCCCGCCTTTTGGTGGTGAGATGAGGACAAGGGAGCACTCATCGCTGGATCAAGGGAGAGCAGAGAGGAAGAAGCCCTCTGGGTGTGGTTCTTACCTGGGTCATTCCAATCTCCAAGGCCCCATCATCCCCCTCATACTCTCAGTACTATGAGGACAAGTGACCTTAAGGTGGCTTCTCTTCAGTCTGCTCGGGTTCGCTTCCAGCAGATTATGAGCGGTCCTTGGACGTTTTTAGGTCAGCCGAGGCCGATCTTCCACGGTTGAAGAGTAAGCAGTTCTTCCCTCGCTTTTCGGTGGGATTGAAGGAGTACATCTTCACTGATTACCGTATTGCTGCTCGGCTGCTGAGAACTATTGCATGTCCTAGGACCGGTCCGTACTGGATGGGGTGAAGGGTGACAGATTGGCTACCTTTGTAGTGCTCTGCGGTCAGCAGGTAAGGTTACGTGCAACCTTGTGTGTATACTTTGGTGGACGCCCTTGATCCTTGGCTTTTCCCCTGGTTGTAGTTGTCCTCGGTTGGTTTGTTGCTACGGCGCCAGTTCGTGGCGCTCATCGATTTGGAGGCGAGCCTCGCTCGAAAGCAGGTGGCAGTCAAGGCCACTAAGGAAGAAGTTCAGGAGGTGGAGGTTCGGGCGAGGTCGATGGAAACCCGTATCTCCGAGCTTTCGACCGATGCTGAGAGGTTGGACACCGTGAGGGCCGTGGCACTGGTCGACGAATCCAAAGATGAGGAGAGGGCCGCCCTAGTGGTAAGGTCTGAAAGTGTCGAGGAGGAGGAGGAGGAGGACAACCTTGAGGATCTCGAGGAGTTGTTGGGGGCGTTGGAGTCGTGGGAGGCTGTGCTCAAGGAAGAATTTGCTAAGGCGGCATGTGCGAGCATGGTGCTTCAGGGCCAGATCGGCATCCTCGAGGCTCGGGTCAAAGAGCTGGAGAAGTTAGACCTTGCTCGGATAGCACATGAGGTGGTGAGGGAATATTCCGAGACCTTCATTGTCCCAGGGATGTCCAAAGCAGTCAAGGAGGTATTCCTCCATTGCTGACGTGAGATTGAGCGCAAGTTCCCCGGCTCGGGGATGATTTTGAGAAGCTGGAGATGGTTCTCGGGGAGGATGTCGAGGCTATCAATGTCTTCCAAATGAGAAATGTTTTCGAGATCATCGCAGTTGACCAGCCTGAAGCAGGGTCTTAACCTTTTTCCGTTTTTGCATCTCGCCCCTCCCCCTGTTTACAACTCTGTAAACAGTTTCTCGGCCCAGGTCAGTTTTTACAATGAGTTTGTTGATGGTCTGTCGTTATTGCCTCCTTCTCCGATCCTGGTTGGCCATTACTATTGGATAGCCAGGTTCGAGGGAAGCTGCCAAGTGCCGAAAGGTCGGCCTGCTGGGGGAGCAGCCCACATCTCTACGGTTGTTGAGTGATCAGCTTGCTAGGGGTTACCCCCAGCCTTACGGTCGAACGAACGGTCGGCCTACTGGGGGTTGTCCCCAGCCTTAATGTCGAAATCTGATCGACCTGCTAGGAGAGTTTTCCCAGCTTTACAGTCGATAGATTGATCGGCCTGCTGGAGGAGTTGCCCCAGCCTTACGATCGACAGGTCGGTCGACCTGCTGGGGGAGCCACCCCCGGTCTTACAGCCGATCGAACGATCGGCCTATTGGGGAAGTTACCCCTAGCCTTACGGTCGACGGGTGATCGGCCTGCTATGGTAGTTGCCCCTAACCTTATGGTCGACAGGTCGGTCGGCCTGCTAGCGGAGCTACCCACAGTTTTACGACCGATCGAATGATCGGTCTGCTGTGGGAGTTGCCCCAGCCTTACGGTCGATGGGTGATTGGCCTGTTGGGGGAGTTACCCCCAGCTTTACGGTCAAAAGATCGGTCGACCTGCTGGGGGAGCTACCCCCAGACTTACGACCGATTGAATGATCTGCCTACAGGGGGAGTTGCCCAAGCCTTACGGTCGATAGGTGATCAGCTTGCTTGGGGAGTTACCCCAGCCTTATGGTCGACAGATCAGTCGACATGCTGGGGGAGCTACCCCCAGACTTATGGCCGATTGAATGATCGACATACTCGGGGAGTTGCCCCAGTCTTACGATCGATAGGTGATTGGCCTGCTGGGGGAGTTGCCCTCAGCCTTACGGTCAACAGGTCAGTCGACCTACTGGGGAGCTACCCCCGTCTTACAATCGATAGAACGATCGGCTTACTGGGGGAGTTGCCCCAGCCTGACGACCGACAGAATGATTGGCCTGATGGGGAGTTGCCGCCAGCCTTTCGGCTGATAGAATGATCGGCCTGCTAGGGGAGTTGCCCCCAGTGTTACGGCAGACAGAATGATCAGCCTGCTAGAGGAGTTGCCCCAGCCTTACGGTTGACCGATTGATCGGCCTGCTGGGGAAGTTGCTTCGAGCCTTACGGCCGAGTCTAGGCTATCGCGTGAGTTTTATGATGTGTGGGCAGCTAAAAACTTCTTTATTCGGAATATTTTTGCTTTTGGTATAATGTTTGTGAAGGAGGCATATTGTGTCCGTCCCTAGCGCCTGATCCAGCTTCAGGCCACTGATGGCATCTTCGTACTCCACCACGTTTTTGGTGGCCGGGAATTCGAATGATAGGGCGAATTCCACCTGTGTTCTCGTCAGGGGATCGGATGATGATGACGGCCACACTGCCCGTCTTGGTCGTTGACCGATGCCCCGTTTACGATTTGGGCGCGGTGTCGTTTTACCGCAAGTGCACGGTTAGTGTAGGGTGCGGGTTTATCGAACTCAGGGAGGTGGATGGCTTGAATGGCTACTAGCCTCGCCTAAGTTGTGTGCTAGCTACACGGATAATATGGGTGGAAGTGTAGAAATAAAAGAAAGAAATAAAAAGACAAGAAACGAATCCCCGCTAACACGGGCTAGAGCATTCATGACACTTGGCATTTGACTTGACCCAGGGTGAGACATTGCCCCAAAAGGTGGTACCTAGCGTCCATGGCCCAATATTCCGGTCGGTGCCTAGTACGCTAGAACTACCCGGTTCCGGAGGGTGGGAATTCCCATGTCCATTAACACCTTCCGCAACCGGGAGCATTAAGGCTGCAATGATAACTCCCAACATTTCGTCCTAGCCGTTCCCACGCGCGAGGACTCGATGTCTACGCTAGGGGCGTGAGCTATGGCTAGGGAGTCAACCGCCAAGTTTATTCCCCCTTGGCCCGACGGTCAGAGGCGGTCTTTCTCCCACCAATGACAATGAAACACCCTCGCATAACCCTAATGGCCAAATAGGTCGAATGTGATTTCTAGCAATACATCGAAGCGGATCTTGACTTGACAAGACACCGGACCCCAATCCCCAACACAACTAGGGTGTTGCCATACGAATTGGACTCAGATTGCTAGAAATCCCCATTGACACATTTCATCGAACACATGCCATGCAACCAAGCCAAATGAAACAACCCAAGCATCAATCCTACTCTAACCCGTATTAGGGTTCATCGACACTACTCAATGGTGAAGAACACAAAAATAAGCAACATAAAAGAGATACAAACGTTCACCATCAAGAAAACTTAACACAATACAAAACAATAGAAAATAGGAGGAAGAAATACTTATCTTGAGTTTGAATCTTCAATCCAATACAAGATTTATTACAATAGAAAACCTAATCTAACCTAATCTAAAACTCCCAAGAAAGGGGAGGAAAAGTTGCTGAAAAAATAGTGGAAGATCCCCCCAAGAAGTGCCCCAACGTCTCTTAATAAACCCCCTAAAAACCCTTAACAGTTCGGGTCCGAAACCCACTCAAAACTGTTAAAACAGGCCCACCCGATCAGGTGGAAACTCACCCGATCGGGTGGAATAAACAGAGAGCTCAAATCCACAGAAAATGAGCTCACCCAGCCGGGTGGTAACTCACCCGATCGGGTGAAATGAAAATTCAGACTGCTGCCAATTTCAGCACACAGCTGCGCTCCGAAAATTCCAGAAAAATGTAGAAAAATCGGATTTGGGCATGTGACCTATCGTTGGAAAGCTAACGACGATGCCGAGGCTAGAAAAATAAGAGATCACCCAAAATCCCTCTGGAATGATAGCAGATCTTCAATGAGTGCATCAGCAGTGCGCAAAGGCGGAAGAAAAGGCCACCCGATCGGTTGAAACATCAACCGATCGGGTGAGCCGCTTGTTGCTTTGGCCATCGGGCTTCGAGAGCTTCAACCGATCACTGAAGAGGCGGGTGGAGCCATCGGTTCGATCTTTGAGGCGATGCGGCTACAGATGAACCGATCGGGTGAGATGTCACCCGATCGGTTGGAATTCAGCTCCAAATTCCCGAGAATTGGGGCGTTTAAACCGGTCACTGAACCGACCGGGTGACTTCTTGGCCGCTCCAACTTGTGTCTGGGTGGTGCACGCGTGCATCACCCGATCGGTTGGAAGTGACCAACCGGTCGGGTGAGGGGCTGAAAGATGCGATCTTCGTCGTTTGACCCCGTGGATCACGCGTGACTCCTCCCATTGCTCCGGGGACTCATGATATCGTCGTTTTATGTCCCAAATGCTGGAAAATTCCTGCAAAATACAAAAAACACGGAAAAGGGAAAGAAAACAAGAAAACACGAGAAAACGAATACAAGACGGCAGAAAATACGGAGAAACACGGAAGAAAACGTGTGCAAATATATGAAATATAAACGCACGTCAAAATCCCCCAAGCTAAACTCTTCCTCGTCCTCGAGGAAGACGAGTGAGAGTAGGAGCTCGGAGGGAGAAAATAGAAAGAAAGAGAGAAAAAGAAAACTCTATATCCTAGATCGTCCGTCAGGGCCAACAAAATCAAAAACGACACACCAAGCAAGCAAACGCCAAATCACATCACTAAACCAAGGAATACGAGTCCAGACAAGTGCCGTGGGCTCACACGGTGAAGCGCGAGTGAGTGTGGCCATGTGCTAGCAGTCGGTGTAACTATCTACGATGTGCGATAAAGCTCGATATACACAAATCTAAGAAATGACCCAAATATCGATTCGATTCGAATTATGCGGTGAATAGATAGTTCAAACATGCATGAGAATAGAGAGAGAATTGAAACATATCATGCGTCAGGGACTCCACAACTAGGGTTAAGGAAATCACCACACTATAGCCTAGATAATAGCTAAAAAGTTCTTAAGCCAAGTGTTTTCGAAAATGATGGAGGTTGAGAAGATGTGGAGTAGAACACTCGGTACAAATTCTCGCCTTCCCTTTATTCTCGATAGATAGGAAAAATATTCACACTGGAAATTTTTGGGTTTTGGGTATTTGTATTTTTTTTATTTTTGGCTATACATATTTTTTTTTCTTTTCATTTCCTTTCTTTTTGGGTTTTTCTTTTCTTTTCCCTTTTTTTGGATTTTTGGGTTTTTGGCTATACACAAGTGTACTCTCCCAAGTGGGAGAACGGTACACGACGAGGGGATTTGCACCAAGTAAAACAAAAAAGAAATCGGAATCTAAACACTTGGGCAAAGGAAACTATTCTCGCTAGTTAGAGCATGGGCTAAATGGGTTATCCTAGTCCTTGTTTGTGGAATCCAGACACATGCGAATTGAAATATACGATATAAATATAGCATGCATATATAAGCAGACAGTAGAAGCAGATACCGTACATTCAAATCGAAGCATGATAATCTAGGGGTCAACCAAGGATATGTATATAAATCAAAATCACAAAATAGAAGTACACCCCTAGCTAGCCACGACAAACAACTCACACAAAAGCAAAGTGAACCCACGAAGCATGAAATGCAATGGACTCGGCTTCCCAGGGTTAGTGAATGTGATTATCGAAGCTATGCTAAGTGTGCGTGTGATTTTCGTGGCAATTCATCATATGGTTCATCTCTAGGAGAAAGAGATAAATAGAAGAAAAGAAAGAAAAAGAAAAGGAAAAACACGGAGAAAAACGACTCAAATAACGAAAAAAAGAGACAAATGACGCACGAAGTGTGACTCCCCCAAGCTGAAACTTGCATTGTCCTCAATGCAATAATAGTTTATACGGGAGGGCAAAGAAAATGGGGGGGGGGGTGCGCACCGACACAAAAAAATGAAAAAACACGAAAAACACATGAACGAAACTAAAAAATAAAGAAAAAGAAACACTCAAATAAAAGATATAAAACACGACGAAGGACTCAAAGACACAAACACACGACAACGACACACAAAAACATGCACACAAAAGTCGATTTCCCCCCAAGCTGAACATGACAATGCTAGCAAAATGATATGATCAATGGGGATGTAGAGATATGCTAGGGGAAATCGGAAAAGAAAGAAATCAGAATGCCGGAGAGACAGTGTGCTCGTTCTCCTCGGAAGAGGATGTGGGGTGTGGGCGGTAGAAGTGATAGAAGGGCACGACATGATGGGTTATTATGATGCAAAAGCAAATCTTAGATACGCTCCCCTCGCTAATGAGAGGAGACAAGATTATTCAAATCTAAACTAGAAAGCGGTAAATTTATACACTACTGGATTAGGATACACCTGAGCATAGGTGATTGCTCCTGAATGTAACCCAAAAAGGGCGACCGTGTAGTTTTACCGCAAGCGCACGGTGTAGCGGCGAGCGGGTTATCGAACACAGGGATGACGAATGACAGTGCCTGCTCCGAACAACCTGGCTATAGGAACAGAAAAGAGCGAACTTGCCTTGCGACGATCCTGTCACAATCGTCAGGCAAAGTATGGAAATATCAAATCAAATAAAGACACCTAGGGAATGGGGAATCCCCGCTACTCACCGTATCTCGTCAATGTGATTCATTGGTATCACAATTGCTAGGTAGAATTTCGGATGAACTAGTTGCAACTGAATGTAAAACCTAGCTCACGCTCTCGCGCTGTTGCCGGTCTATAGCTAACCTAGGTTTGGGTCCAATCTCTTGCAAACCCTAGCCTAGGCAAGCTAGCATTAGGATCAACATCATCGTTCAATCACGCCCCGAGCCCACTCTCGTGCAAACTCGGGCCGCGACCTAGGTTGGGATAGTTCCTACCCGTCCAATCTCTTGCAAACGGGTATCGGCATGGAATTGCAACTGAGAACCCTAGTATCGGTCCAATCTCTTGCAAACCGATACTACGGAAACTCAATTTCAACCCAATTCGGATTTGTAGGGTTTCCTATCGAATTGGGATCCAATCTCTTGCAAATCCCAATCGGTATGAACTCCTAGCCATCCGTAATAAATCGATCCCAAACTAACCCTAATAGCAATTCTAGCAATATTTCTACCAAATCATCACAAATCTGAAATTGGGCTCGTAGGGTTCATCCCCAAGCCCCAAGACGTATAGACTACTCACAATTCATATCACAACTGCAAAAATAATCAATAGAAATAAGCATAGAATTCATCACAATATTCAAGTAAGCAATAAAAATGAGATTTTTAATGGAGAGGGAGACAAACCAATAGAGTTCTTCAAGAATCTAACAAAAATAAACTTTCCTCCCCTCTCCAATCACAAGAATCAAAAGCTAAAAAGTTTAATCTAAAAAGCTGCAAAAAGCAAAGGAAAAAGCTCTCTAACCTAGGTTAAAAACTGGGGTTAAATACCCCACAAAATCGTCCAAAAAACTGTGACCAAAATGCCTCTGCGCAGCCTGAAAATCGCAATTTATGTTACAGGCAGCGCGGCTCACTCGGCCGAGTGACAAAAGTCGCTCGGCCGAGTAAGAAACCCTGAGAATTTCCAGTAAGTCTGGGTCTTCGGGGGTCTTCACTTCGGGGGTCGCTCGGCCGAGTGAGTTGTCGTCACTCGGCCGATGGCTTCTCTTCACTCGGGCGGTCAGCATTTTCCACTCGGCCGAGTGGGTCTTCTGAAGCTCAGGCAGACGAAAAACAGTAAGTTGGCTCTTTTTGTTGGGCTTCGTCTGAGTGCCACTCGGGCGGACGGAGTTCCGTCACTCGGCCGATGTGGCTGCTGATGCTCGGCCGAGTGCACATATGAAGCGTGTCCGATCTGGTCGGCCGAGCGGGGTCTCGCTAGTCGGCCGAGTGACTCCTTCACTCGGCCGAGTGAGACACCAAAAATGCCCAAACAGCTTGTTTTTGCCTCCTCGTCGCTCCTACGACGTTCTTTCTTCTTCCACTCCTCTCCAATAGCAGAATACCCCTCGGGGAAGTCATCGGTGACACTCTGGAGTAGGTGTATCTCGGGATCACTCCAAATCGCTCCAAATCTCCTGAAATACGACAAAAACAACAAATCGTGAAAAGCATCGCAATATTGTCGATATATCGTGAAAAACGTGATTCGAGCGATCTAAATGGCATGCAATCATGCGAAAAAAAGGTGTAAAATAAGGAGTGATCAAAATCCCCCAAGCTTACCTCTTACTCGTCCTCGAGGAAGATAAGTAAAAGGCGAACCCGGTGGATTCAGAAAACGAAAACGACGAAAAACGAAAAAACGAAAAACGAAAAAAAAAAACGAAAAACGAAGAACGAAGAACGAAGAGGGAAGCTGCTAGATTATTTTCTCAGGAAGTGGGTTTTGCTTACTCATATAGCATGCACCGAATGTAAAACACATGTCAAAGAATTTTATTTCGATATCATAGTATAATGGTGCAAATAGAAATAGAAAACCCAAGAATATTGATATGTCATGAAAAACGGAATAATTTTAGAATTAACATCGTCTGAATCATTTAAAGCGGTATACAACATCGCAGATCACACACTTTTCAATTGAATGCTTTCTATGAGGAGTATAAGAATATCACGCAATAGAATAGAAAGAATAGAAAAGCATGGATTTCATGAAATGAGTGTTAGGCATAGATTTCTGGATTTCGTGAAGCTAAAACAATCTCACCGAGTATAGAATATTACTTAGCCTAGGTTGTCGTGCAACGTCAAGTAGTCACTCTCTCACACATCATTGGATTCCCTCCCCCAAGCTTATCTATAAGCGTGGTGGCACAAAAAACAATATTTACATCCCCATTTTTATGAAGCTCCAAATGTAATCAATGTAAAAAAACAAAAAGAGAGGAGAAAGAAAGAAAACATGAGATGTGATCATTTATTTGAGATTCTTTTCTCTTTTCTTTTCCCCCTTTTTTTTTCTCTTTCTTTTTCTCTTGTTTTTTTTTCAAATAGCATATATACACAATGATCCCAAATCAAAGAGAAATAAGGATATACAAGAATTTTTCTTTTTCTTTCTTTGGTTTTGGGAAATTTGGAGCTAGGAATTAATAGCGGGGGAAATGCCATATATTAGAATCGCTAAGGGGAGATTCACCAATGATTTTAAAATAGAGAAATGATGTTCAAGATTTGTGGAGAAAGAAATATATATGTCTCTCAGTTCACTCTATAAGACGTGCACGACAACTTCAGCATGGTAATCTAATCTACTCAGTTTTGATCACAAAAAAGCTAAACTAATCCAGATTTATCATATCTAACATCATTCAATCATCCTGAAGTGAAATGTACAAATCATGCATATAGAAGTGATATAGGAAAAGAAATCGGTACTCCAGATATAAGCATTCAATGCGTGAATCTTGGTGTGCTTTCTGCGATAGCATACATATGAATATTCAGACTCAGCTAACAATAAAATTTCATCCATTTTCATGCGGAAAAAGTGTGGGTTACTATCTCTAAATGCAAGGCAAATCACAGCATATGATATCAGAAATAAAATCTAAGACATGACAAATATAGCATGCATATAGAGAAAGCTAACTCCACGTCATCATCATCACAGAAAAGTCATCTCTAGCATGAGATGAAAAAGAAATAAAGATAAAGAGGGAAAATAAAACTATTTACAATGCAGCACACGAAGAAAATAAGAAAAACGTGATGCATGGTAAAATAAAAGAAAAAGTGAGTGCAAAAGCGGAAAATGGCGTGAAAAACTAAAAATAAAGGTGGTAAATCAAAAAGAACGTGAGAACTCACTCCCCCAAGCTAAAGTGCACAGTGTCCTCAATGTGCGAAGTGTGGCACAACGAGAGACGAGTAAAGTGAGGGGAAGGAGAGGATGCATGCATGAGGAAAAAGAAAAAGAAAAATAACGAAATGAAAGATATGATGCAGACATGATGCATGCAGATACAGGAGTGAAGCAGATATAAAAGTGTGACATCAAAAACTCGCCCTCTCTCCCAAAAAAGATATATAAAGATATGAACAAAATGTGTGACCAAAAACAGTGAGGGGAGGGGGTGGGCAATAATCATCAGGACCCAGCAGAGACGGGCAGCACCACGGCAAAAAGAATAAATGGCATCAAGGGTGCCTAAGAGGGTGGGGCTGCGCCGTCTCCGTCCTGAGGCGGAGGAGGTGGTGGTGGTGGGTGGGGCACAGGCTGCTGAGCGGGTGTGGGTGTGGGTGTGGAAGCAGGCTGGGTGTGTGGGGTGCACAGGGTGTGGTGGTGTAGGCAGAGGAGAGTCTTCCACCTCGTGGGAGGGGCCGGGCTCATCCGACCGCTTCCGCTTGGCGGAAGCTCTCCGGGTGCGTGGCCGTGTCCGGGGCGGCATGTGGGCCCCGGGTGCTCACCAAAAGCAATAAAAATGCGACGTGCGTAAAATAAAGGAAAGAGTATACCGCGACATGCCGCGAGAGCAAAGTAATGGAAGCGTGCGAAGACGACGCCTCCACGTAGCCCAAAACAATCCCCAGAAGCTCCCCTGGGCTCCCCTAAGCTCCCCAATAAACCTGCGCATCAAACGAAGAGATTAGCGTGTAATATTCAAAACGTATGGGGGGTTAGGGGTATAATAGATAGAAATTGAATTTAATTTGGGTTTGGGGTTTGTTAGACACATGGATCATCGAAAAATACGCAAAAGAGGAGAAATAGGCAGAAAATCGGGGTACCGGAGCTCGGCCGGCGAGATGGTCGCCTGCGGCGACTCGGGCGGAGGCGCGGCGGGCTCGGCCGGCGATGGGTGGCTGAGCGGCGGCGGCGGGCGAGCGGTCGGGCGAGTGAGGGGGGAAGTCGCAGCGGTCGTAGGCGAGATTGGGCGCGGGCTCGGGCGGAAAGTCGATTATAACGCTTCGAATTCCGCGCCGAGCCCGCAGCGACTTATATAAGGAAAAGTTACGACTCGGCCGAGTGACTACGTCGCTCGGCCGAGTGATCGTAACGGAAATATTTTTGAAATTTCCTCCCCGCTTACGACTCGGCCGAGTGGCCTTGCCACCCTCGGCCGAGTGGAAAAAGTCCATTCGGCCGAGTGGCTCAAGCTACTCGACAAGACTTGCCCTAGGAGCGTATCAGTTTTACTCGGCCGAGTGAAGATATATACTCGACCGAGTAGCAATTTTACTAAAATCAAGAAAAGAAACAGAGAGGTGGGTACAGCAGACTTCCCTCATTCGTGAGCTGCTCGGCCGGACGAACTTAAGTGCTCGACCGAGTGACTAGTATACTCGGCCGAGTGAACCCTGTTTTCTGCTGTTTGGCTTCGTTTGGGCTCTAAACTCTGTTTTTCTTCTTCCAGTCGATTTCATCTTCCTCCTAAGCATCGAGCGCCTTCCTGGAGCGCTCCTCATCGCCTTGTTCATCCTCCTATTGATAGGTACCTCGTTCTCCTCTCCTGCCAAAGAAAAATAGGACCCGTTATCACAAAATTTTTGGGCGAACGACTCAAAACACTAATAATTTCTAAAACAAAAATAAAGAAAAAGTAAAAATAAAGCGATAACCGTCGGGTTGCCTCCCGACAAGTGCTCGTTTAAGGTCGTGAGCTCGCCCCCCCATGATTTTCAATTAATGCGGGATATTGGGTGCATATGAGATGCACCCGTCAAATTTTCCGGGGAGAACGCTTGGATTCAGAAGTTGCGGCGGCGTGTTCTCCCTCGGTGATCTCTCGTCTCGGGTAGTGTTGGGGGTGGCTCCCCCAAGCTAGCGCTTGGTCCGGTCCTCGGCTTCACCGGTGACACCGATTTCCGTATCGGAGGAGTTTTCTTCAGAGACTTCAATTTTGAGAGCTTGCAGAGCTCTCGAATCCTTGCGACATCAGCGTCGCCTTCATCAATTTCAATGGAGAAGTCGGGGGAATGCTCCATCTTATCTTCTTGGCCTAAATCCGGCCCTTCCTCAAAATCTTCCTTAAATAGAGCGTCGATCGAATGGGGGATCGTCTCCTCAATAACCTCGTCAAGGAGGTCCATATAGTCCAGCTCCTCGTGATAAGGCATGTGTTTCATTGCCTTGGGAATATAAAGCTCCACCTCGATGTTGCCGACATTCAATGTTAGAGTTCCTTCACGTACATCGACTATGACACCGGCGGTGGCGAGGAACGGGCGCCCAAGTATTAGCGACGTGTCTCCCTCCTCCTTGACATCCATGATCACGAAGTCACATGGCAAACATATGCCCCCCGGGACTTGTAGCGGGATGTCCTCTACGATCCCTACCGGCCTTGTGATCCGACCATCGGCTAGTTGTATCCGCATGTCGGTAGGCTTCAATTTTGTGCCGGTATTTAGCCTCAGGAACATAGAGAGAGGCATGAGGCTAACACTAGCCCCTAAGTCCACCAACGCCTTTTGTAGAGGGACGCCGCCAAAGGTGCAAGGAATTCGAAAACTCCCCGGGTCTTTGAATTTGGCGGGCTCCTTCTCTCTCTTGGTGAACCAAGAGCCCTCCTCGGCGAGCATAATTTTCTCCTTCCTCTTTCTTCCCGTAATTAAGTCTTTTAGGAACTTGGCGTATGTCGGGATTTCCACGATAGCGTCGAGGAAGGGAATGTTGAGGCTTACCCCTCTTAAATACTCGAGAAACTTTGCTAGCCGTTTCTCCATTTTTGCTCTAGCAAGCCTCTGAGGGAATGGGACCGGTGGCATAAAACGCCTCTCTTCAATCAATTGCTCCGCTCTAGATTTCTCTTTTTCTTGCGGCTCTTTCTCCTTCTCAACTTCAATGACCGGCTCAATTGGCTCTACATTCTCCTCCACGGGCTCCTCGGTTGGAATCATGACGGGAGTGGTATCCTTCCCGCCTCTAGTTGTAACGGCAACCACGGCATTGATGTGGTCGGTGTTGTCCCGTGGGTTTTGCTCGGGTTGAGCCGGTAATTGTTGAGTATTCTGATTGAGCAACGCCAATTGCTCCGAGATTTGGGCTACAACGGTTGTAAGGGAGTCTTGGCCCGCCTTCAAGGAAGCATTGATCTTCTTTTACTCGACCATAAACTCATCCACCTTAGCTTCAAATTCGGATCGGTGTTGAGCTTATGGAGGGTTTGGATTTCTCCACCCTTGATTGTATCCGGGCGGCCTATAGGGTGGAACTTGTTGCTTTGGTGCGAAATTTTGTTGTGGAGGCCCCCTCGGTGGATAATGTTGTTGTTATGGTGATGGTCGAGCTTGTTGAGGTAGTTGTTGCGGTGGGTTCAATGCTCCTTCATTGTTGGCATAGGAGAAACCGGGATGGTTTCTAGTGGCCGGATTGGCCCAATATCCTTGGTTCCCCGCGACGTATTGAACTTGCTCCAAAGAGCCCTCTCCTTGTTCTCCTCCCAAATACATAGCTTGGGATTGGTCTTACCAATCACACATTTGATTCGTTGGTGGAGATGTGGAAGGGGTTCCTTGGGGCTCAGTGATATACTTCTCCAGTCTTTCCACTACCTTGTGAGAGAATCAAACTTGTTGGTCAGCTCCGCTACGGCCTTTGCTTCATAGATGCTAGACGGCTTCAAGGAGGACGTAGAGTGTCCTCGCTCATCGCCCCATTGTTGATTGTTTGAGGCCATCTCCTCAATTAGGGCCGTAGCTTCATCGGGAGTCTTCGATAGGATGGCACCATTTGCCGCGGCATCAATAATCTGCTTGGTCCCCGGTTGGAGACCATTATAGAAGCTATGGACGATCTCCCAATCTTCGATGCTATGGTGGGGGCATTGATGCTGCAGATCTTTGAAGCGCTCCCAAGCCTCGTAGAGTGTCTCTTGAGGTCCTTGCTTGAAGGACATTAGAGCACTCCTAATCTTTACCGTCTTGGAGGGCGGATAGAACTTGTCAATGAATGCACTCGCCAACTCGTCCCATGTGGTAAAGACTCCCTCAGCTTGCGTCCTCAACCAATAAAGAGCCTTATCCTTTAACGTGAAGGGGAAGAGGCGCAGTCTGATGGCATCGATGGAGACCCCCGTCATCTGAAACGTGGCGCACTTCGACAAAAATAGCTGGATGTGGTAGTGAGGATTTTCATGGGCATTCCCATGAAATGAATCCTGCTGCATCAGAACCACTAGTCCGGTTTTCAGCTCAAAATTCTTGTCGGCCGCCAACTCCGGCATGGCAATGGACGAGGTCGTAGAAGAGGTCTTAGGTCGAAGCCTATCGTGAATGGAAATGATCCTCGCCATTCTTGCCGCCAATTGTTCCGCAGTTTCCGGGTTGGTCATAAACCTCCCTTCCGGATCTTGTCTCCTCTCCGCTCTGATTCTCCGCACAGTACGTTCAATCTCGGGATCAAATAATATAGCTTCAGGGTCCGCAGTGGATCTCGTGTACATGCACGGGAAAACAAAGTTTCAAATAAGTGATTAGCACAATGGAAGGGTTAGATGAAAATAAAGAAATAAAACAAAAAGAAAGAAATAGCTAGGGTGGTAAGATCAAACACAATCGCCTCCCCGGCAACGGCGCCAAAAACTTGATCGCTCCTGAATGTAACCCAAAAAGGGCGACCGTGTAGTTTTACCGCAAGCGCACGGTGTAGCGGCGAGCGGGTTATCGAACACAAGGAGGACGAATGACAGTGCCTGCTCCGAACAACCTGGCTATAGGAACAGAAAAGAGCGAACTTGCCTTGTGGCGATCCTGTCACAATCGTCAGGCAAAGTATGGAAATATCAAATCAAATAAAGACGCCTAGGGAATGGGGAATCCCCGCTACTCACCGTATCTCGTCAATGTGATTTATTGGTATCACAATTGCTAGGGTAGAATTTCAGATGAACTAGTTGCAACTGAATGTAAAACCTAGCTCACGCTCTCGCGCTGTTGCCGGTCTATAGCTAACCTAGGTTTGGGTCCAATCTCTTGCAAACCCTAGCCTAGGCAAGCTAGCATTAGGATCAACATCATCGTTCAATCACGCCCCGAGCCCACTCTCGTGCAAACTCGGGCCGCGACCTAGGTTGGGATAGTTCCTACCCGTCCAATCTCTTGCAAACGGGTATCGGCATGAAATTGCAACCGAGAACCCTAGTATCGGTCCAATCTCTTGCAAACCGATACTACGGAAACTCAATTTCAACCCAATTCGGATTTCTAGGGTTTCCTATCGAATTGAGATCCAATCTCTTGCAAATCCCAATCGGTATGAACTCCTAGCCATCCGTAATAAATCGATCCCAAACTAACCCTAATAGCAATTCTAGCAATATTTCTACCAAATCATCACAAATCTGAAATTGGGCTCGTAGGGTTCATCCCCAAGCCCCAAGACGTATAGACTACTCACAATTCATATCACAACTGCAAAAATAATCAATAGAAATAAGCATAGAATTCATCACAATATTCAAGTAAGCAATAAAAATGAGATTTTTAATGGAGAGGGAGACAAACCAATAGAGTTCTTCAAGAATCTAACAAAATAAACTTTCCTCCCCTCTCCAATCACAAGAATCAAAAGCTAAAAAGTTTAATCTAAAAAGCTGCAAAAAGCAAAGGAAAAAGCTCTCTAACCTAGGTTAAAAATTGGGGTTAAATACCCCCCAAAATCGTCCAAAAAACTGTGACCAGAATGCCCATGCGCAGCCTGAAAATCGCAATTTACGTTACAGGCAGCGCGGCTCACTCGGCCGAGTGACAAAAGTCGCTCGGCCGAGTAAGAAACCCTGAGAATTTCCAGTAAGTCTGGGTCTTCGGGGGTCTTCACTTCGGGGGTCGCTCGGCCGAGTGAGTTGTCGTCACTCGGCCGATGGCTTCTCTTCACTCGGGCGGTCAGCATTTTCCACTCGGCCGAGTGAGTCTTCTGAAGCTCAGGCAGACGAAAAACAGTAAGTTGGCTCTTTTTGATGGGCTTCGTCTGAGTGCCACTCGGGCGGACGGAGTTCCGTCACTCGGCCGATGTGGCTGCTGATGCTCGGCCGAGTGCACATATGAAGCGTGTCCGATCTGGTCGGCCGAGCGGGGTCTCGCTGGTCGGCCGAGTGACTCCTTCACTCGGCCGAGTGAGACACCAAAAATGCCCAAACAGCTTGTTTTTGCCTCCTCGTCGCTCCTACGACGTTATTTCTTCTTCCGCTCCTCTCCAATAGCAGAATACCCCTCGGGGAAGTCATCGGTGACACTCTGGAGTAGGTGTATCTCAGGATCACTCCAAATCGCTCCAAATCTCCTGAAATACGACAAAAACAACAAATCGTGAAAAGCATCGCAATATTGTCGATATATCGTGAAAAACGTGATTCGAGCGATCTAAATGGCATGCAATCATGCGGAAAAAGGTGTAAAATAAGGAGTGATCAATAGGCGGATCCAAGATCTGAAGTGGGGCATGTAGCTGCTCTAACTGCTCCTTCTGTGGCTCCGCCAGAAGCGCTGTGCCACGTGTGCCAATGGACCTAAGCAATGCACCTCCAAGCATCCCTCGTAGGTGTCCACCTGTGACCTGCAAAGGATGAGGTGCATTAGTCGATGGCAAGAAATTATTTCCTGAAATAAATGTATCCCAGAGATAATCGCCAACATAAGATGGAAAAATAATAAACGGGTGACGAATACTCCCTGAGAATGGGTCGCTATCCTCTGTACTAGTGACGACCGAATTCTCGCTCTCCATGAGAAGTGGCTCTCCAGGTAGTGACGCACCACAGCATACCTCAAGGGAAGTAGATCCTGTGTCCTGCAAGAGATATGGCGTGTCACATATATTTGAGTCTAAATAAATAGGAAGTGAAAAGCGAGACTCAAAAGTGGAGTGAGAGTGAGTATGAAAATCTCCCTGAATAGGGGCAATATGCTCAAGTAGATGCTCAGCCGCAGAAGAAGTTGATAGCGATTGTAAAGGTAGATGTGACTCGGGCTCCATGAAGTGGATCATCGTATCCAGGCTCTCGTGCACATTCTCCTCGCCGGTATGCATAATCTCTATAAACTCCTCAGTGCTCTCATATGACTCATATGGGGTATCCAAATCAAGACAAGAAGTCTCTCCCACAGATCCTATAGAAATCACCCCATCCTCACTATCATCATCAAAAAATGCTTCGTCATCCAAGTGGTAGTGATGGAAAAATGGGGTATCGACTTGAGATGTGTCTATGGTGGCCGATGGCATGGGTGTCTCAACCATGAAAGTGGGTATTTCCTCTCCTTCATCCCCTCTCCTCGGTGTCGGCTCGGTGATTGGTACCATCAAGTTTTGTAATATTTGGCCTTGGTTAAACATGTCACTTTCAAGGAGAGACACGAGGCTTGATTCTTCTTGTGTTTGTGGAGGGGTATAAGGTTGAGGAAATGGATGGGAGGTGTTTGGGCTAAGGTTGTGGGAAAATGTTTGGCCTTGGAGTGGGGGGAGGCTCTCAAGTGTAAATGGGTAATCATAATACACGTGCCCCGCCATCCCACAAGTCTCACACGCAACAAATGAATAGGGATCGTAGCCTCCCATCTGAGCATCGAAATCTGATCTCCACATGGCAATATCAAAGATACCTGCACAACAAAAATAAGAAAACTAGAGAGGAGCGTTAATAGTACAAGAAAATAACAAAAAGATAATATAATGGTGGGGGAAAAATTTCTTGGCTATTGAATATATTTTTTTAATTCTTTTTTGTGTTTTTATGCGTAGTCTAACAAACCCAAGCTAAGCTAATATCAAACCGAACGCCTCCCCGACAACGGCGCCAAAAACTTGACCGGCGCCCCGTTTACGGTTTGGGCGCGGTGTCGTTTTATCGCAAGTGCACGGTTAGTGTAGGGTGCGGGTTTATCGAACTCAGGGAGGTGGATGGCTTGAATGGCTACTAGCCTCGCCTAGGTTGTGTGCTAGCTACGTGGATAATATGGGTGGAAGTGTAGAAATAAAAGAAAGAAATAAAAAGACAAGAAACGAATCCCTGCTAACACGGGCTAGAGAATTCATGACACTTGGCATTTGACTTGACCCAGGGTGAGACATTGCCCCAAAAGGTGGTACCTAGCGTCCATGGCCCGATATTCCGGTCGGTGCCTAGTACGCTAGGCCTACCGGTTCCGGACGGTGGGCATTCCCATGTCCATTAACACCTTCCGCAACCGAGAGCATTAAGGCCGCAATGATAACTCCCAACATTTCGTCCAAGCCGTTCCCACGCGCGAGGACTCGATGTCTACGCTAGGGGCGTGAGCTATGGCTAGGGAGTCAACCGCCAAGTTTATTCCCCCTTGGCCCGACGATCAGAGACGGTCTTTCTCCCGCCAATGACAATGAAACACCCCCGCGTAACCCTAATGGCCAAATAGGTCGAATGTGATTTCTAGCAATACATCGAAGAGGATCTTGACTGGACAAGACACCGGACCCCAATCCCCAACACAACTAGTGTGTTGCTATACGAATTGGACTCAGATTGCTAGAAATCCCCATTGACACATTTCATTGAACACATGCCATGCAACCAAGCCAAATGAAACAACCCAAGCATCAATCCTACTCTAACCCGTATTAGGGTTCATCGACACTACTCAATGGTGAAGAACACAAAAATAAGCAACATAAAAGAGATACAAATGTTCACCATCAAGAAAACTTAACACAATACAAAACAATAGAAAATAGGAGGAATAAATACTTATCTTGAGTTTGAATCTTCAATCCAATACAAGATTTATTACAATAGAAAACATAATCTAACCTAATCTAAAACTCCCAAGAAAGGGGAGGAAAAGTTGCTGAAAAAATAGTGGAAGATCCCCCCCCCCCAAGAAGTGCCCCAACGTCTCTTAATAAACCCCCTAAAACCCTTAACAGTTCGTGTCCGAAACCCACTCAAAACTGTTAAAACAGGCCCATCCGATCGGGTGGAAACTCACCCAATTGGGTGGAATAAACAGAGAGCTCAAATCCGCAGAAAATGAACTCATACGGTCGGGTGGTAACTCACCCGATCGGGTGAAATGAAAATTCAGACTGCTGCCAATTTCAGCACACAGCTGCGCTCCGAAAATTCCAGAAAAATGTAGAAAAATCGGATTTGGGCATGCGACCTATCGTTGGAAAGCTAACGACAATGCCGACGCTAGAAAAATAATAGATCACCCAAAATCCCTCTAGAATGATAGCAGATATTCAATGAGTGCATCAGCAGCGCGCAAAGGCGGAAGAAAAGGCCACCCGATCGGGTGAGCCGCTTGTTGCTTTGGTCATAGGGCTTCGGGAGCTTCAACCGGTCACTGAAGAGAGTGGGTGGAGCTGTCGGTTCGATCTTTGAGGCGATGCAGCTACAGATGAACCGATCGGGTGAGATGTCACCCGATCGGTTGGAATTCAGCTCCAAATTCCCGAGAATTGGGGCGTTTGAACCGGTCACTAAACCGACCGGGTGACTTCTTGGCCGCTCCAACTTGTGTCCGGGTGGTGCACGCGTGCATCACCCGATCGATTGGAAGTGACCAATCGGTCGGGTGAGGGGATGAAAGATGCGATCTTCGTCGTTTGACCCCCTGGATCACGCGTGACTCCTCACGTTGCTCCAGGGACTCATGATATCGTTTTTTATGTCCCAAATGCTGGAAAATTCCTGCAAAATACAAAAAACATGGAAAAGTGAAAGAAAACAAGAAAACACGAGAAAACGAATACAAGACGGCAGAAAATACGGAGAAACACGGAAGAAAACGTGCGCAAATATATGAAATATAAACGCACGTCAGTCGCAGATCCATCTACGTAGATGACCCAAGCGTCATTGTCTTCTGGACGAACATCAGGAGCAATATCAGTCGAAAGAAAGGATAAAGGGCACGGTGTTACCAAGTCTGGGCTTGCTCCATCGGAAGGCGTTGCATCGCCAAAGGTACATTTGACGATGAAATCTGCCAGTGCTTGTCCTTTAATGGATGTCCACGGCTTGTACCTGATGTCAAATTCGCTCAGCTCGACCCCACAGTTCAGCATCCTTCCCATCAGATCGAACCTCTTAAGGTTTTGCTCAAGCTGGGAGTTGGTTAGGACCAAGATGGTATGTTCCGTGCTGAGAGGACGAGGGCGTGGGCTAGTTTCTCCATGGGATGTACCATCCCTCCGTATCTCGTAGGATTCGGCTGGTATAGTAGGCTGGTCGCTGCACTCCAGTATCCTCTTTGATTAGCACCAAACTCACCGCTTCCCTAGTGCTGGCTAAGTATAGGCTCAGCGGCTCCCCCTCCTTGGGCTTGGTGAGGAGCAGGGGGCTACAGATGTATTCCTTCAGCTCGACGAATGCTCAGGTGCATCTTTCGTCCCATTCCACGGCTTTTCTTTTCCCATCTGGTTTAGTGAGGGCCTTCCTTAGAACTCAGAAGAATGGGAGTGATCTCTCCACTAATTTGGACAAAAAGCGCCCAAGGGCCGCGATCCAGCCATTCAGCCTTTGTAGCTCCTTGATAGTCGTCGGCTCTTTCATGTTGATTAGGGCCTCGATCTTGACCAGGTTGGTTTCGATGCCACGGTTAGTGATCAAAAACCCTAAGAACTTTCCAGATTTCAATCTGAACGTGCATTTCGTAGGGTTGAGTCTGATGTTGTGCTTTCGTTTCTGCTTGAAGGTTTCCCGAAGGTCGACGATGTGGTCGACAGGGCTTTTGGACTTGACCAACATGTCGTCCACATAAACCTCCAGGTTCCTTCCAATCTGAGAGCCGAATACCTTGTTGACCATTCTCTGTTAGATCACCCCCATGTTCTTTAGACCAAAGGGCATCTTTCTGTAACAAAAGGTCCCGCGGTCAGTAATGAACGACGTTTCCTCTTCGTCTTCTGGGTCCATCTGAACCTGGTTGTATCCGAAGTAAGCATCCATGAAGCTGAGTATCTCATATCCCGAGGTGCTATCTAGGAGGTGGTCGATACAAGGTAGCAGGTAGTTGTCCTTGGGGCAGGCCTTGTTGAGGTCGGTGAAGTCCATGCACATTTGTCATTTGCCGCTTGACTTCTTCATCATGACCACGTTGGCTAGCCAATCGGGTAGTAGAATTCTCTGATGAAGTCGGCTTCGAGCATGCGCTAACTTCCTTAACCGCAGCCCTCATCTTCTCACTGCCCAAGTTCCTCTTCTTCTGCTTGATTGGTTTGAAATTGGGGTCAGCGTGCAGCTGGTGAGTGATAACCTGGGGATCTACGCCAGGCATGTCGTCGGGTGACCAAGCGAATATGTCCATGTTGGCTTCTAGGCATTTGACCAGCTCGTCTCTTAGGGTGGGGTCGAGTTCTGATCCAATAGAAACGAACCTGCCTTCCACGCCCGTGATAGAGATGAGCTCCGGTTCCTCGAAAAGCATAGGTCTCGATCTGCCTGAGCCCCCTCTCTGGTCAATGAAGTTTATTGGGTCATACCGCTCTGCATCGCGCTCCTGGCCGGACAATTGGTAGCAAATTCTTAACTTTGCTTGGTTGCCTCTCACCCTCCCGATCCCTCCTGGAATCTGGAATTTGACCATTTGGTGGAGGGTCGAGACTATAGCTCTGGCCGCATTGAGGAGCGATCGACCAATTATTCCGTTGTGAATCGACACAATCCTCACAGCCATAAATTCTGTCATCAGAGTGATTGAGCGGGGAGGTTCTCCGAGCGTCACCGGGAGGCGGATCATTCCTATGATTGAGGCAAAAAGTCATGTGAAGCCGACTATGGGGCCTGAACAAGGCTCCGGGTTGTTGGCCTGCAATCCCATCTTCTCCAAGGTTGACATGAACAGGATGTCGCATGAGCTTCCCATATCGACAAGCAATCGTCGGACTACAGACGTGTCGATTACGGCCGAGATGACTAGGGCATCATCATGTGGCAGCTCGATCCCCTTCAGATCCTCCTCGGTGAAGTAACTATCCTCTGTCTTCTCTCGGTCTAGTTCCATTGCTGTCATTCGTCGGGTGCTCGATTCCCCGATCTGGGGCGAGCATCTGCAGGACGTGGCCTTACTAAAGTTGGTTCTGACAGGTCCTAGTGCAGGAGCTGCCGTGGCCGCCTTCTTGCGACCCTTAGCACAGGACCGAGTCATTTCCCGTGTGGTTGTTTGACATGGGTGAAGATTCGTTGTTCCCACAGACTGTGACAGATGTTTCGGGGTGTTTTCTCACCACAAGATGGTAGCTTCGGAGGTCCGAGTGTCGTCGTTACCTTGAGAGACAGGGACGACCTTCGGGGTCGATCGACCGAGTGTTCACTCGAATGGGAGTGCACGAGTCCGAGCGTCGGTGCGCCAAAGGGTAGCTTCGGCAGGTTGACAGCCTCCGAGATTGATCGGTCGAACGGGCTCTGGCACGAGGGCGTTCGGATCCGAGGATGGG
The DNA here is from genome assembly GCA_030789695.1 of Scilla litardierei. NCBI lineage: Eukaryota > Viridiplantae > Streptophyta > Magnoliopsida > Asparagales > Asparagaceae > Scilla > Scilla litardierei. Next base: position 31,899 of record JAULAV010001838.1, on the reverse strand, counting down.
ACGTCGAAGGGTTACTTCGAAGAGGTGACGTCTCTTCGGATCTATAAAATAAAGAACTCGTCGGGGGGTCAGACCGTGGTTCTAACCAAGTCCCCTCTGATGCCTAAGTCAGATCTTGTCTGAAGGATGCTCGATGGGATCGAGTATGGTTCACGGGGAGACTAATACGCGAATCCTCAGGCCGAGCAGTAGAGGAGAAATGTAAGGTGGAAGAAGGTCTAAGGGGATTTGGTATACCTGGGCGGCGAGTATCCAAAATTAAGTCCTTTGTGTTCTGTTCTTCGGGTCTCTTATAGGAGTCCCGCATATCGACGCCTTTATAGTGTTTATCATTACTCCCTCCGTGCCCGCCCGCATTGATGGTCCCTTCAATGGCGATCAATGTGGGCGTGATCTGGGGAGCGATTTCCCCCTTCGAGTGGGGTCAACCGTCTGTCGAAGGGAGGTCTTGGGCCGTTGCATCCCGACCCACTCCTGGGTGCTCTTTGGGCATGAGCCCAGTGCAGTTCTGAACCTAGCGTTCGGTTCGCCTTTCTCCAGCCCATTTGAGGGGTTGTATCCGATGTATTAGCCGAACCTCGAGAGGTTGTATCCGATGTATTAGCCGAACCATGAAAGAAATAGGACTTCGAATCCTAATTAAATCTCCACAATAAGAAGAGTGCAAGTCCTTGTCAAGGGCATACCATGCCTTGAATTCAAATTGAACTCCTAACTCAAGCCTTTGTCCTATTTGAAGTAGGAAAGTTTCTTCCTCCTCATTTTTTTTTTCAATTAGCAATATAAAGCCAACTCCATATTATTGTGTATTAATAGTTAGAACATAACCATGAGTTGGATTCCAACACCGGATCAGTTTGCCAACTGTCTTGCTTGTGCTCGTGCTTCATTTTTGCTCCCCCTTCACAAAATGCAGCTTTCCTAAAATTTCAAGCTACCAGTCCAATTTGCTTGCCAAACGGAAAGAGACGAAGGCCCTTTGAGTATTGTAATGATTGCTTCAGTTTCTTAAGCCATCTTCATGAATCAACCATCTTGCTTCCATTATATGTATGATTAATTTGAACTTTGTTGAGTTGCAGCCGTCCTAGTGCATTATGATTGCAAAAGTAAAGCAATTTATTTGTTTATGTGTATGCTTGTAAATATAGCATATGGTTGCTTATGGGTTGGCAGAGATGTTACTAATTTGTTCCTGTTTAATAATTTACATATTATATCATTATCATCTGTGAGCTTGATTATAAGAATGTTGGCTAGCATGTTCTATGCTTAGGAAAACACCACCTTAGTTATGCCATCACCTTTTCATTCACTTATAGCAATTTATTTCTATATTGAGAGAGAGAGGGAGAGAGAGGGACTAGTGTTGGATGCCATCACATTAAATTACAACATCAATGTGGACGAAAGCGCAGAGAAGAATAAGCCCAAAGCAACCAATCTCTTCACACTTGTCAACTGTTTTTCTTCTTCTTACGAAATTAATTTTTGGGTCCCTTCTTGAGTGTAATAGTTGATTACGTTTCTTTAGTCAAGCCATTTGTAGGAATCAAACTATAAGCTTGTTTACATTGTTCCGTGTATGCTTGAACTATTGCACCTATATTAAGTTGTAAGCATCTTAATTTCTAATATAACTTCTACTTGCCAAAGGTTCAACCATTATAAATGTTTGGCCGGCCGCGGATTCTATCAATGGTTTTGTCATACGTGGCACCCGTGGAAAATGCGGACACGAATAAAAACACACCCTTTGCTGTTGAGACTTCTCCTTTTACCCCCAGACAATACAGACACACGCCCACTCTTTCCAGCTGTGGCAATTTAATACTAAGGGCTACTATCAACTATAGAGACTACGTGTGGAGGGATTTGAACAGGTCATTGGAAGGGCTAAAGAAACCCTAGAGATTTCTAGGTGTGACGAAATCTTTGAATTCCAACTGTGTCAAGGAACAAGCGTGCTAAACGTGGGGCCGGTGTTCTTTGATTTCTTTTCTTTGTTGAGAACAAACTGGGCCCAAACACTCTACATGGCTGCCCATTAAATAAAACTTTGAAGGCAATAAATAAGAATAAGTTATAGTTAATTTACTCTTGTTGGTTGCCGATGGTATATTGAAATGAAAGGGAGATGCTGCGTGCGTGCATGTTTGATTTTGCTTGGCGACTATTTTCATTCCTGGTTGGTAAGGCTTTCTAGTATGATGACATCATGGCTAACTTCAAGTCATTGTCCACAAATTAGTAATAAACCATATTTCATTACTTATTTATATAACTTGAAGTAATTTCGGTTAGGGTTATGATTAGGATTTGGACATAGAAAATAAATATTGCGCTGATTTTCTTAATTAAAGGGTAAGTATATCATGCTTTTCTTTTGAATGAACTTGCTATGCTGGATTTTTTTAGTTAATTAGGTATATATTTTCAATGTTTTTGTTTGTGAATTTTTCGGCATGAATTGTGGATGTCGATTATTTTTTGTATCCGAGTCAAGATTTTGTTGGATAAAACGAACAAAACAAATAGGATGAAGCTACAGTATAATCAAGAAGAAGAGACTTATAGGCCGAGGCGTGCTAGGCACTATCCTTATGTGTAGATAATGTGCTTCAAATATCAAACATGCAAATCAAATGTGGGAAGAGCCAACAAAGACCATGGAGATCAAAGGAAACCAAGACAATGCATGAAGAGCAAGATTGCATTAAGAGCTTAATGTTATATTGTCATTATGATGTAATTTTTTATTTTCGGATTGGTAGAATGTTGAAGTCTTTGTTGAATCCACACATACATAGGAATGCACGTAAAATGTTTTTAAAATCATTTCCTAAGTTTCAGAGCCATGTACACATGCAGCTGTATAGGAGTTGACTACTTCTAGAGTTGGAGTCGACTACTATCTTTGCTAACTCGTGGCCGACTGACTAGAGATTAAAGTAGTTGACTACAATTGTGCAGGGAGTCGACTAATGCCTCCAGTAGTCAACTGGTAGTGGTTGACTACGTGGATAACAGTAGTCGACTACCTGGATAACAGTAGTCGACTACTAAAGCTGAGTCAGCCTACAACGGTTGGAGTTTTGCACTTTTTTTCTAGCTGTTGATCATTCTTCTTGTACAGAATATTGGATTATTTATAGGAGTTTGTTGCTGAAGTTATAACCAACATTATTGATCAATTTTCTTAATTAAGAGAAAAAGAGTTTTAAAGTCCAAAAAATTTTAAGCAACAATGCCCCTCTTCTTAGCCAAAAGTTTTAAAAGTCTCTTAATCTTTCTTGACCTAAAGTTTTAGATCTTAAAGAACTTCATTTCTACATCATTTGGAGATCCATTATAGCCACGACACAATCAACACAAGAGCTTTAACATTTGACTATAGGTAAAAGAGTAGTAAATATTTCTTTCCACATTTGGTGAGGTGTTTTCTCTCATTAAAGAGGTGTTGTCTCATTGAGACGTGTTCTCCATTGTTAGATGTGGTTGTCCTTGTAAGGACGTGTTGCAATCTTTGTCTCATTTAAGACATGTTTAGTGGATCCCTTGTCCTTGTGTGTACATGTTGTTGGATGTAGGGAAAGAGGCACCGAACCAGGATAAATTTGTGTGTTTGTATGTGACTCTCGTTGTGCTTATTGTGTACTTGCAATTGATTTAGCTTCCGTAATACTATTTATTCGTGCAAGTAATATTGTTGATTAAGTTATAATTAGTTAACTCTAATTGATAACTTAGGTAGAATTATTAGAGGATTTTTATTATTTCAAGAATACCATTTTCCCCCTTTCTAGTGTTCTATTTGCCATCTAGGGAGATCCAACACATGGTATCAGAGCAAGGTTATTAGATGGCATCAACACATGGTATCAGAGCAAGGTTATTAGATGGCATCAACAAATCCATTCCAAACTCAAGAGGGACAATCCATTTCACGGTAACCATTGCTCATCGCCTCCAACTATTATGTATGGAATACAAGGATGATGCTCTTCCTCTAATCAATCGACATGGACTTATGGAATATGGCAGAGACTTCTTATGTGAAGCCCACAAAGCCAATTCCAGAGTGGACCAAGAGTGAGAAGGCCCAAGTGACACTCAACGCGAAAGTCATGACCTCATTGCTCTGTGCACTCTGATAAGAGGATAATTTTGCATGTTTTATCCCCCCATTCATAGGTATTTTGGACATATTGTTTGCTTAATTGACTTTAATCCATGCATTTATTCAATATCATTCAATATTAGAGATTCTTATCTCTTTATGTGCAAGTTATGATTTTCATGACCTAATTTTTGTTTTCTCTCTTATTTTTCAGTCAAAGATGGCGATCTTCTGGTTCCACAGATTTTTTTGAGCTGTCGCTATTTTCTACATTTTCTGGAAGACAGAACAGCAGAGCTGGAAAATTGGCACGGAAATACCATATTTGGTACAGACATACCATATTTGGCAGAACATCTAGATTTCTATACAGTTACAGTGCACGATCGTGCCAAAAACTGTACGACTGTGCCAATACGCAGATATGACCTTTGACCAGTTTTTGAAGTCCAATCGATTTGGAACTCTAGGGGGTATAAATACTCGTTTGTAAAGTTGAAAACAGAAGTATTTAATTTCTAGGTTTATGTTAGGTTTTCTCCTATGTCAACTCTTTTGTTCTTGGAGATAGTAGATAGCATGATCAAGAAAATCTACTGGGAGAGCCTGTTCAACGTTCTTATTCTTCGTCGAGAGTAGATAGCACGATCTGGAGTGTTACTGATTTACCTTTACTTTCCCTAGTCCATTTGGGATCGAAAACTTCACCATTAGATGTAACGGAGAGTGGACAGCCTTGATAGAAATGAGATATGGTCGTCCGATGATAACATTGTACGGAGATTTGAGGTTCACCACTACAAACTTCGCCATTTTGGTGACTGACAGTGGGCGATCTCCCAGAGTGACGGGAATATTTATTGTCCCCACAATGGGAACCGAATGGCCAGTGAATCTGATGATGTGGGCATGTGCAGGGCTGAAAATCAGAGGAATTTAAGCCCATCCTCTCGATGGTCGATATAAACAAAATGTCACACGAACTTCCCATAGAGTGTCAACACCTCTGCTGATCCTACGAAGGCAGTTATGACAATGGCATGATCATGCGGCATCTCGACCCCTTCCAAGTCTTCATTAGTGAAATCGATCATCGGCATATCAAGCCTTGGCCTCTTTGGACCTGCACTTGCTATCATGACTGGTCATGCATATGCCTTCTGAGCTGAGGATGATAGACCACCCGAAGATGGTCCACCACTTATAACATCGACCCTAACTGTGATCAGTGTAACGGCTTCTGGTTGGTTTCTACCATCGAGACCCCCTCTAGCTTAATTTGCTGTTGTTTTGCCAAGAAATCTTCTTCTTAGATGCCCTTGCTGAATTAGCCGCTCGATCTCCCTCTTTAATGCAATATAGTAATCAGTGTTATGACCATGATCTTGATGATATCAACAGTATTTGCATGATTTCTTTTATCCGCTGGACTTTTCAAAGGAAGAGGAGGTTTCTCAAAATGCCCTTCGGCTTTTGCCACAGCCATAATATCTGCCAAAGGAGCATTTAATTTGTGGGGATCGCCTGGAATCCTTTCTCGTCTATTTCGAGGACTCTGATTTCTTCTCTTTGGATTCTGGCGTCTTCGATCGACGATTCTCCGATCACATCGATATGTGTCCGAAACCGATCTATTTTTGGGGATTGGTTCCTTCTTTGATTATTTACGTGGGCGACCTCATCCATGGCTACCAAACCCTCCTCCTTGAGCATGAATCTTTGCGCCCGATTAAAAATATCGTCTAGATTGTTTGGAGGATCGTATTGTAGCGATTTGAAGAGCCCTATATGACGAAGTCCCCTCTTGAATGCCTCCATGGTCATCTCGGCACTGCAATTTGCGACATTCTGCCTCTCTTTTTGGAACCTCTTGATGTATTTGTGGATGCTCTCGCCCTCCTTTTGTGAAATTCCCAACAAGTGGTCCGAGGCCTGCTTTCGTCGTTGACTACCCATGAACTCTCGTCAGAATACCCGTGTCAGTACTTTAAATAAGTCGATAGATCGGTCAGGCAATCCATTATACCACTCCATCGCCGACTTTTCCAATGTGGTTTGAAAAGCTCTGCAAAGGAGGGTATCATCTACCCCAAGAATTCCATGCGATGCTTGTACCATTGGATATGATCCTTAGGATCGCCTGATCCATCATATTGATCCACTTCAGGAAACTTGAAATTTCGAGGAATGCGTGCCGATGTAATTCTTCGTAAGACGGGGTCGTTCTTGTTGTGAGATCAACGAGTCAATGAACTAGTGCTGTGACGATGGTGTCGACATCCTCTCCTTCTAGATCGATCATATGACGAGTCAGAGGACTCGTCTCGACTGTCATGCCGATCATTTTCTCAAATCCCCCTATGCCAATGACCTTGACGGGGACTTCGACTCATGTCCGTCAATCATTCATGTCGTGATGATCATCGTGACGAGGACGTCTATTTCTTTCACGCCTATCATCAATGTGGAGCTTTCTGCTTCTTCGACGTAGATCATGACGACGAGGGCTCCGACTTCTCTCGCACTGGTCCACACGGTAAGGGCTGCAACTTCTCTCGCACTGATCACCATGGCGAGGACTGTGGCTCATCGCACACCGATCATCGTGGCAAGGACTGTGGCTCCTTCCATGCCGATCTTCGCGACGAGGACTCTGGCTCCGCTCACACCGATCCAGACGGCGAGGGATTCTTCTTTTCCCATGCCGATATTTGCAGCGAGGGCTTAGGCATCTCTCCCGCCGATCATCGTGGCGGGGACTCTAGCTACGCCCACGTCGATCTAGACGACGAGGGCTTCGGCTTTTCTCACACCGATCTTCGCGGTGAAGGTTAGGTTTTTCTCCCGCCGATCATCGCGGCGAGGATTATGAACTGTAGGGTTTGCTGTTGCGATCATAATCCCCTCTCCAATCACTCCTCCAAGAATCCTCCCATGAGGTTCTTCCGTCTCTGGTGGGGCATCAACGTGAAATTGAGAGTTCAAGTTTCGTACCACATTTCGAACAGCAGATGTGCTCGTTGTTGGTGGAGGTCGGGATCCTGTCAATCGCTCTACCATGGCACTGAGCGTTTGGTAGCCCGTATGAACTTCCTGGGCAAGAGCTTCGAACCGCTCCATTGGTACCATATGTTGCAGTACCTGAGACACTTGACGCCTGGCCTCATCTCGAGATGAGGACTCACCAGATTGCACAGTAGTGCCATCGGGTAGAACAGTTATTGGTCTCCTTGTCTGTTGAGTAGTTTATGGTGTGATCATGATCCATTTGCCCCTCGTGGATCGACGAAGCTGTGCGGATGACGTCATAAGTGTAACCTCGTTTCTCACAGATGGAACCAATTGTTGATGGGAAAATCCACCGAACATTAAATTTACGATGATAGGACCAATGTTATAATGATCGGATGATGATGTTGATGATGAACTGATCTGTCGTCAGCTGAGGGCGATGATGGACCAGCAAAGAACCTGATCCTCCATAACTCGTCGGAGTAAGAGATTTGCATACGACGTTGCTTTTGTCTGAAGTTGCCGATCTTGTGAGGGCCCGATCTTATTCGAAAGGTCCGATCTATTTCTAATACGTCTATTTTGCGGAGGCCCAACAGCATGGGCCCAAAGGCGCAGCCTACAACACGAAATCGTGGGGGGTCCGAGCCCACCCAACGAAGCCCATGAGAGGACCCCGAACATCGATCCGACCCGACCCCGGAAACACGCGAGTCACTCGCCCACTCCAGCGATAACCGTTCCCCCAGGCCCGCTGCCACTTAATGGCCGTTATGGGGAGGTGCTGGCATGGCACGGGGAGCGACGATGGGGAGGCGGATTGAGGGGGCACGATTGGGGGCGGACGAAGGACGTGAGTCATGGGTGGTCATGACGAGAGGCCTATAAAAGGACTAGGAGGACGACTGAACAGAGGACGGCATCTCAGGTAACAAAACCTAAGGTACTCCATCAACGACCTAGTTCCCCCACTTCATCTCCTTCCCCCCGCTCGCGTCGGAGGACGTCGTTCCGATCTCCTCTCGAGTCGAACCGTCCCCGCCGAGCCTCCTCTTTCAGACTGTCATCTGACTTAGGCATCGGAGGGGATTTGGCCGGAACCAAGGTCCGGCCTCCCTGACGAGTGTTCTCGTCTGTTCAGGAAGACGTTAGATCCAAGGGCCGAGGCTTCCCCTCAGCTCCACGCCGGCCGCGCATCAAGCGAGACGACCGAGGCTACCCCTCGTCGTTCGACCGACCGAGGCCGTGCGCACCCATCCGAGCCGAGGCTTCCCCTCAACTCCGCGTCGATCGCGCGTCAAGCCGAGGCGCCGAGGCTTCCCCTCGTCGTCCGAACGTCCGAGGCCGAGCACCTCACACAAGGGCCGAGGCTTCCCCTCAGCTCCACGCCGGTCGCGCATCAAGCGAGACGACCGAGGCTACCCCTCGTCGTTCGACCGACCGAGGCCGAGCGCACCCATCCGAGCCGAGGCTTACCCTCAGCTCCGCGTCGATCGCGCGTCAAGCCAAGGCGCCGAGGCTTCCCCTCGTCGTCCGACCGTCCGAGGCCGAGCACCTCACACCGGGCCGAGGCTTCCCCTCAGCCACCCAGAGGCCGAGGATCCAGACCCGGCCCCGCTGACGTGCTCCACGTCGACTACATCTCCGATTCGCGTCGCGTCTACACGCGCTCGAAGCACCCAAGGGACCCTAATCAGCCCCTTGACCACGTTGACCGGGCAGCCCACGGTCAACGATACTGTAGTGAGAAAACACTCTGAAACATCTGGCGCCGTCTGTGGGAACGAACTATCCCACGAAAAAAGAAACCACACTTGCAATTGCACGCGCCTGCAACGGGAAGAGACGCATGCCCCCCATCCCGGAGGAGGGAAATGGCGCACCAAACAGCAACCTTGAGGGCGCACCCAACGGCAATCACCACGCCCCCTCAGCCGAAGAGACTGGCGAGTCCGAGCTGGCCACGCAGGAGCAGCTCCGTGCCCTGGCCCAAGAGACCAATGCGAACATTTAGACGCTGGTCACGACGGTACAGCAGCTCATCGGTGCCGCGCCAGCCAACGGAGACGTGTTGGGCGACGGCCATCATTGGGAGGGGGGCCCCCGCTCCTGCGGTCCGCTGTGGTCGCTGACCACGGAAACTGAAGACCGAACACGGAGCGTCGGTTCACACTACCCGGCTTCTACCAGGCGAGATCGCGCGCATCCCCCTCTTATCGCGAAAGGAGCAGGAGGGGTACCGAGTACACGGGGGACGAATCGGTGACCGCGTCGTCTCGTCGGCCATGATCGCCCCACCGCAGAAGAAGTGATCGACACCACTCGAGGGACCGATCACGGCTAAGCGGAAGCTCCCGCCGGAGGAGCCGGGAACGCCAGACCAGCCCCACCCCCAGTGTGGCGAGGGCCGTTGAGCCAGCCCAGCCAGCGCCTGTGCCACCTCCACAACCGAACGAGCCTGAGGTAGGCGGGTGTCGGACCCCGGGAGGCATCCACGGAGACCGGTGCCCTCTGTCGCGAAGAATAACCGACGCGCGGGTCCCCTCTCGATTCAAGATCCCGATGCTGGGGAAATACGACAGGATAGGAGATCCAGGGAACCATGTGATGGACTACGAGGGGGGACATGTCCTTCCAAGGAGCCGATGATACCCTGCTCTGCAGGGGCTTTTATTCGACCCTCAGGGGAGCAGCGAGAACTTGGTACAGCAGCCTGCCCAGCCGCTCCATTGACAGCTTCGAGGAACTCACCCAGCTGTTCTGCAAACAGTTCATAGCAGGGCGACAGGTAATGCCTGATGCTGAACATTTGTTTAACATAGTGCAGGGCCCGACCGAGCTGCTCCGACAATTTATGTGCCGCTTCAACGCTGAGCGGCTGAACGTAAACAGCCCTCCCAACCTCGTCGTCCAAACGGCCCTAAAGAAAGGGCTGCGTCATAAAGGCTTGAAGAAATCTCTACACAATGATCCCCCGAAAGATCTCGCTGGGATCATGGCGAGGGCCGAGCGCTTCATGTTGACCGAGGAGACCTTGGCCATCGAGGCAGGAAAGGCCAGACGAGGGACCAAGCGCGACGATAGCGAGCGCCGCAGCCCCGAAGGGTACCGGACAGAGAAGAGGGCGAGAAACAAGCAGCTGAGGGAGGATACGAGGGACGCCACCCCGGACGTCGTCCTCACTCAAGTGCAGAAGGAAGAGCGCGCTGATCGCCCCCCGCCGAAGATAAAAAGAGGGGGGGAAAATGGGGAAAAGTATTGCCAGTACCACAAAGACAACGGCCACGACACTGAAGACTGCTGGCACCTAAAGAAGGACATCGAGAAGTTGATGAGCCGAGGGCACACAAGGAACTTTACCGATGACCCGGCCCACGGAGAAGGAACATCCAAGCAGCCGGACAAAGGAAAGAAGGTTAACGCCGTCCAAGGACCCCTCCGCATCATAGAGTGAGCAGGCGAGGCCCCCAGTCACCGCCTAGTCGGGAGGAGATTATCTAGGTTCACATCCCCCCGTCTTGCTTTATTTCTTTTTTCCTCCAAATGTACTAGTCCAATAGGACCTTTAAGAGTACAAATGCACTCCTTTTTCCTTTTCTTCATCTCCGACGGAGTCAACATTTTGCTAAGGCTGCATAAGAGTGAAGACCGCCACCTCGCCGGATGGGGGGTCAATCAAAACTGGTCCTAAGCCGAGGAGCTTCACCCTCGCTGACCGACTCCGTCGCTCGTAAGTCTGGGGGCAATTCCCCCAGCCAGCGCAGACGCCGACCGGTCCTAAGCCGAGGAGCTTCACCCTCGCTGACCGACTCCATCGCTCGTAAGTCTGGGGGCAATTCCCCCAGCCAGCGCAGACGCCGACCGGTCCTAAGCCGAGGGACTTCACCATCGCTGACCTACTCCATCGCTCGTAAGTCTGGGGGAAATTCCACCAGCCAGCACCGACGCCGACCGGTCCTAAGCCGAGGAGCTTCACCCTCACTGACCTACTCCATCGCTCGTAAGTCTGGGGGTAACTCCCCCAGCCAGCGCAGACGCCAACTGGTCCTAAGCCGAGGGACTTCTCCCTCACTGACCTACTCCATTGCTCATAAGGCTGAGAGCGACCCCCGTAGCCAGCGAAGACGGTTAGACCGACTCCATTGTTTATAGGACTGGGGGCAACCCCCCAGCCAATAAGGACATCAACCGACTTGTCCACTCGAGGGACTAGGGGCAACCTCCCGGAGGAAGGAGGCAAGCGACCATCAGCAGAGGAGCCGAAGTCACAGCAACAAAGCAAAATGCGCGGAAAATTCAAGTAGGTCAATTTCATTTCCAACAGTTAACCGAGGTACAAAAGTGTGTCTTTTTACAGGAAATCGAAGTGGAGGAACCTCCTTACAAATAATTCACTCTCGGCGAACAACAAGATTTCGTCACCCACGAAAACTAGGGTGACGCCGGCAGAGCAAAACTTGTCGACCAAGAACACAAAATTGCTGGCTTAAATGAACATCCTTGCAATCAACAATTGTTTGCCCTGAAGCAGAGAGCCGGTAAAGATGCCAATGGAGATTGCGATGTCAGGGATCCATTTCAAGTAGGCTGGGCCAAAGCGAAGCGGATGCTGAAAAATTTGAGGATAAAAACAAGGATGACAGGCTGGGAAGGACGACCTAGGGGACCCGGGCTCGAGAGGACGCATCCTCGGGCGCCTCGCCCTGCTCGGAGCGAGGGGGATCGGCAGGTGGAAGTGCTTGCAGGACGCGCTCTGCACAATCCCGGAAGGAGGACTGGACGACTTCGACAATCCGGGGGCCGATAAGGTCTTCATACTTACCGAAGGCCTCCCTGAGGACCTCGAAGATCCTCTCCCCCAAAGTCCCGACGACGCCCCTCTCCACCTCATCCGCGAACCGCGCCACCTGACGCCGATCCGACAGTTCCCTCTGGAGCTCCTCCCTCTCCAGGCGGAACGACTCCGCCGCTTCCCCGGCCGACCGCCGAGCGTCCTCCAACTCCCCCTGGAGATCGGCCACTCGTCCCTCTAGCTCGGCCACCTGGAGCTTGAGTTGCCGAGACTCCATCTGGGCCGCCACCGCAGCTACCTCCGCCACCCCAGCCCGCTCGTGGTCCTTTGCAGAGGACTCCTCCAGCTCCCTCAAACGGGCAGCTCGACGCTGCGACTCGACAGCGAGTGTTGAACCCTGAACGACAAGACATGAGCCAAGAAGAAAACGAAGGAAAGAAAGGGACAGCGGGATAGCCAGACCTGCTGAAGGATCCAGACCAGGATGTCCGACACCTTGTCGGCTGATGGGCTCCGAAAAGGTGCTCTCTCTCGAGTGCAAGAGTCCGTACAAGTAGTAAAATCTGGGAGTCCAGATGTCGAATCCACGGGAAGAAATCTGTTGCAACCATAATTCAAATCAAATAGAAATCCTACGAAGAGAAACTAAACACTTCAACAATGATGGCGATGATGGTGATGTGAACAAGTGAAAAATGCGAACAAAGAAATTCGTGTACGAAAATACCTATAAAGAGTATGCACATGGTATGGGTTCGTTAGGATCAACGATTCGTATTAATTTGGTTGATAGGTACAACACAATGAATTCTCCTTTTGGGAGCAATTCACCGGAAAATACCCAATATAACTCAATGAATTCTCCTTTTGGGAGCAACTCATCGGAAGATGCCCTTTTGGGGGTTCAAGCAAAATTCAAAAAGATCGTCGCTAAAGCTATAATACGATATGAAACTCTCTTTTGGAGAGATCAAAACTACGGTATGAAACTCCCTTTTGGGGAGATCAAAACTCACCCTTTTGGGGCGATCATCAACTTAATTAATTCTTTTGGAATCTAAAAAAGTCGATTTACGAACAACGATTACAATTTTAGCGACGTTAAACGATTCAACACAAGGAATTTCAACCAAACTAACACAAATCATAGCACCTAACTACTCCATACCATGCATTACAGAGATTTAGCTACACATTATGCAAAAATAAACAAGTTCCATAGCCAAATACATCAAGAATATAGCAAAATACGGTAGAAAAAGCACTAAATAAGGAATTTAAGTTAAGAATTCATCACCAAATATCCTTGAAAAGACATCAAAACTATCTGGAAATAAGAAAATAGCCTCTGGAATTTTACAGAATTTTTCAGGGGGAGAATACGGCTTCTAGAGCCTCCAATACGCCCAAAATAAGCCCCAATCTGCTTGAATACGCTCAAAAAACCCTAAATACGCTTATATAATAAGATTGCGGGTTTACTCTGCTTTGCGGGTCGAAACCCGCATCCTATAACGCCTAAAACCCGCATCCTATAGCCGTTGGTTGATCGTGGCCGCACATCTGAAGTCGGATCAATTCCCATCCGTTGATCCAAGCGGGATCTGCCCTCGTCTCGACACGTGGCACAGCGGATCGCGCCCGTTTGCATTCTCCAGATTCGAATCGAATTCGAAATGGCGACCGTTCGATTGAAAGCGGACGGTCAGATGACGGTCGCGTCGCCGTGGATCCGGGCCCATCGGATAAAGGTCGAGCGGTTGTGATATAGCCACGTGTCCCGTGAATTCGCGTTCTTCAGCTCAAATTCACGTCGATGCGGGCGATTTGGTGGCCGTCGGATGGATCTGCTGGCCGTCGGATGGATGCCACGTGGTCCGCTCGCAACGCACTCAGCGCTTGGCTTTGAATCGTCGGGACGACTTCGACCGTCGGATCAGCAACGCGATTTGATAGTGTCTTGACACGTGGGCTCGATGGGTGCGGCTGGCGTTTGAATTTGGCTGCATTCGTGCCGTTGGATCATCATCCAACGGGCACGAGATATCCACGTTGCCGTTTGATTGAGCTGTGTTGGAGATGGTTGCCTGCCGTTGGATTAAAATACAACGGTGGATAAATTTCCAAGGGAGATAATCTGTGCACCGTTCGATTGGGCGGGAAGCGATGGGATTGCGCCACTGTCAGCTCCTTATTGGCTGCCGACCGTATTTTGCGTATTTTGAGTGTATTCCTTCATTTAAATGGTATTCTGCATTCAAAAATTCACAGTAATTAGCACAGATCTCAGAAAAATACAAATAAATATTCGTTGGAATCGTGAGATCGAGACGGTGCTATGAAAAATATAAAAAGTGCAGAAGTAGTCCATTAATTGCTGTTTTATGCTCAAATAGAGTGTTTTCTCTAATAAATAAATGTGTAGAAAATACGTATGTACTAGAGAACAATATAGCATCACATGAGCACAAAATAGGGCTAAATGGGGGGTTAAATATGTAATATTGAACCCGAATCACACCTCCCAACTAGCGATTTGCTAGTCTCTAGCAAAAAGAGCGATAAATACGGATGAGTAATAAAACAATAAGTTCTTTCAAATCGCTCATGGCATGGCTCAATAATACGCATTCCAACATGGTCTTGACCATTAATATACACATCCATGAACAAAATCAATCACATGATATTTTCTCTAATCTAGTATGAATAAATAACATGCAAGCGTCGTTTTGCGCAAGCGAAAGTATAACACGTCGTTTTTCTCTAGTTTTCGTGTTTCCAAGGAATTGGCCTATCAAAATAATCATTCAAGACATGAGTATTGAAGTTGCTTAGTATATTCACCATCTCTTTTCTTTTATTCGTTCCGCGTAACGCGCATCAAGCAACATTCGCAGAAAAAAGTATAACTTGGATCGCTCCATCAAATGAGTGAGTTTCCGGTCAATGGCTCCCAAATCAGACGATCATAGGGCATTAGGCCAAGAAGGACCCCTCGGACTGTACTACTCGAGCCAACCAAGTTATTTATTAGTGACATACTTATTCATTCATTTTTCATCATTTTTCTTTTCATTTCTTTCTTTCTTTTCTCTTTTTTTTTCTTGTAAGCAACTCAAAACCCATTCTTTCGAACATAAACATTAGTATCAATGGCCAAATTCCTCTTCAACTTGAAGACTTTTCTAATAAATCGTGTATACTTAAGCTTTTTCATCACGTTGGCATGCATGAAATGAATTCAAACTATTTCGAGATATTAATCAAGGCAATTGAAAATTTTCTCGAATAGTATATTAATGGTAATTCCATGAAGGAAAAATAATCAACTCAAGCCATAAAAATTTTCAGAACTCAATTAATGCGTAATCATCCGTATTTGAGGCATATGAAAGAGTTTTTAATGATGAGATTTGGTGATTTATTCTTCTCAAAAAAAATCCTAAGGTCTCATACACACCCCCCAACTAAAGATGGACATTGTCCTCAATGTCGAAAGGGGTACGAGTTTATTCAAGCAAGCAACCTAGAAAACATTTAAAAACTACACTACTGGAAAGAACACACCGTGATCAAATGGAGGATCCCGAATCTTTGATGGTGGAGGAAGTTGTTCAATTTGCTCCTTGCGCTCCTCGGTGATTATTCTTCCTCCAACGACTAAACTGGATCCCAGCAACGTGACTCCCAGCATCTCTATAAGATGTCCACCTATATCCTGCAAGAGATGAGTCACGTCAATCCATTTTAGTATAAAATTCTTCGAAATAAAATTATTCCAAATGTAGTCATCAAAATAAGTGAAAGAAATTAATGCAAGTTGACGACTACTCCCTGAAAGATTTGCACTACTCTCTGTACGGTGCTCGTTCATTGTGGAGAGGGATAAATGATTTTGGGACAAAACTGGAGGAGGGCATGGTTCTGACTCCATGGCGATAATCTCAAAACCCTTGTCCCTAGCTGTCTCCTCCTCTCGTTCATCCAAAATTGCTAGCTCGTCCTTTCTTTTGCACACACTTTCTGCCATGTGGATATTTTTATTCATGTCCTCGCTCGGTATTCCTGCAATAGAAGATGAACTCGTATTAGATTCTTGAAATCGAGTTTCAAAAGCATTACCTTCTTCTAAGCAAGCGGCAATCAAATTAAGATTTTCAATGGAATTTTGAATCTGCCGGCTCCGAGTAAGGAAATTCTCCTGGAATTGATGGGATGTGGCCTCCTGTGTCTGAATAGTCTGGTAAGCTTCCTCTTTCAAGGATTGCAAAGGTACGTCTACGCTTTGCTCTTCTTGATCGAGGCACGAAGGCTCCATTGAATCGCTCTCTGAAGTCTCTTCCACGGTTTCTTCGTTTTCTTGCAGAGACTCCATGTATTCCCACGCCTTTGTCGGCGTCATGTCTCCCAATAATTCCTGCAGCTGTGGTTGTAGTCCATCTAGGAAGGACGTCATAAGCTCTTCATTCGTGAACCCATGCTGCGGATAGCTCGATATTAGGTCTGTGAACCTCCTCCAGGCCTGAAAGAAAGTTTCACAGTCAGTTTGATTAAAATTAACAATTTTGAGCTTCTCCATTCTATGTTTGTGTGCATTAGCGTACTTTGCATCATACAGATTGTTTGTGCAATAGAAATTCATATACTCCATTTTTAAAAATTAAAATAAAATAATAATAAAAATTTTATGTACAGTAAAGTGGAAAGATCTCACCGAAGGTCCTCTAAATGAAATAAACCGTAGTCACAAACCATTCCTCCCCGGCAACGGCGCCAAAAACTTGATGGGCTCCGAAAAGGTGCTCTCTCTCAAGTGCAAGAGTCCGTACAAGTAGTAAAATCTGGGAGTCCAGATGTCGAATCCACGGGAAGAAATCTGTTGCAACCACAATTCAAATCAAATAGAAATCCTACGAAGAGAAACTAAACACTTCAACAATGATGGCGATGATGGTGATGTGAACAAGTGAAAAATGCGAACAAAGAAATTCGTGTATGAAAATACCTATAAAGAGTATGCACATGGTATGGGTTCGTTAGGATCAACGATTCGTATTAATTTGGTTGATAGGTACAACGCAATGAATTCTCCTTTTGGGAGCAATTCACCGGAAAATACCCAATATAACTCAATGAATTCTCCTTTTGGGAGCAACTCATCGGAAGATGCCCTTTTGGGGGTTCAAGCAAAATTCAAAAAGATCGTCGCTAAAGCTATAATACGATATGAAACTCTCTTTTGGAGAGATCAAAACTACGGTATGAAACTCCCTTTTGGGGAGATCAAAACTCACCCTTTTGGGGCGATCATCAACTTAATTAATTCTTTTGGAATCTAAAAAAGTCGATTTACGAACAACGATTACAATTTTAGCGACGTTAAACGATTCAACACAAGGAATTTCAACCAAACTAACACAAATCATAGCACCTAACTACTCCATACCATGCACAACAGAGATTTAGCTACACATTATACAAAAATAAACAAGTTCCATAGCCAAATACATCAAGAATATAGCAAAATACGGTAGAAAAAGCACTAAATAAGGAGTTTAAGTTAAGAATTCATCACCAAATATCCTTGAAAAGACATCAAAACTCTCTCGAAATAAGAAAATAGCCTCTGGAATTTTACAGAATTTTTCAGGGGGAGAATACGGCTTCTAGAGCCTCCAATACGCCCAAAATACACCCCAATCTGCTTGAATACGCTCAGAAAACCCTAAATACGCTTATATAATAAGATTGCGGGTTTACTGTGCTTTGCGGGTCGAAACACGCATCCTATAATGCCTAAAACCCGCATCCTATAGCCGTTGGTTGATCGTGGCCGCACATCTGAAGTCGGATCAATTCCCATCCGTTGATCCAAGCGGGATCTGCCCTCGTCTCGACACGTGGCACAGCGGATCGCGCCCGTTTGCATTCTCCGGATTCGAATCGAATTCGAAATGGCGACCGTTCGATTGAAAGCGGACGGTCAGATGACGGTCGCGTCGCCGTGGATCCGGGCCCATCGGATAAAGGTCGAGCGGTTGTGATATAGCCACGTGTCCCGCGAATTCGCGTTCTTCAGCTCAAATTCACGTCGATGCGGGCGATTTGGTGGCCGTCGGATGGATCTGCTGGCCGGCGGATGGATGCCACGTGGTCCGCTCGCAACGCACTCAGCGCTTGGCTTCGAAACGTCGGGACGACTTCGACCGTCGGATCAGCAACGCGATTTGATAGTGTCTTGACACGTGGGCTCGATGGGTGCGGCTGGCGTTTGAATTTGGCTGCATTCGTGCCGTTGGATCATCATCCAACGGGCACGAGATATCCACGTTGCCGTTTGATTGAGCTGTGTTGGAGATGGTTGCCTGCCGTTGGATTAAAATACAACGGTGGATAAATTTCCAAGGGAGATAATCTGTGCACCGTTCGATTGGGCGGGAAGCGATGGGATTGCGCCACGTGTCAGCTCCTTATTGGCTGCCGACCGTATTTTGCGTATTTTGAGTGTATTCCTTCATTTAAATGGTATTCTGCATTCAAAAATTCACAGTAATTAGCACAGATCTCAGAAAAATACAAATAAATATTCGTTGGAATCGTGAGATCGAGACGGTGCTATGAAAAATATAAAAAGTGCAGAAGTAGTCCATTAATTGCTGTTTTATGCTCAAATAGAGTATTTTCTCTAATAAATAAATGTGTAGAAAATACGTATGTACTAGAGAACAATATAGCATCACATGAGCACAAAATAGGGCTAAATGGGGGGTTAAATATGTAATATTGAACCCGAATCATCGGCGGGGGCCCTCTCAAGGAGACAACGGTCCCGGGGGAGGACGGAGCCCTCGGCCAACTGCTGAGCCAAGGCCCGGTCGACAAACACCGAGTCCCCGGGGGTGACCTCGAGGGAGGCCGAGCAGCTCGCCAACAGGGCACCGATTTCCGATAATGGAGGCAGGGCCGCTGCGACGGGGGTGGTCGTCAGGGTCACTGGAAGATCCTCGGCGGCCACCGCCGGGGGCACGGAGTGCTCCGGACTGGGAGGATCTGCGCCTTCCTTCCTCCTCTTCCCTCCGCGAGGCTCGGCAGGCGCCGAAGGGGAGCGCTTCCGCCTCGTGCCACCTCCACCCTCGGAGACAAGAGGGGGCGCGCCAGGCGCAAGAGGAACTGCACCGGACCCATCATCACCCCCTACCACTTGGGCCGGGGGGACGGATCTGGCTTTTGCAACCCCCCCGGGAGGGGACTGCCAGAAGTAGAGACGGGAGGCGCGGCCGCCACCTTGCCCACGGTGGGCTCAGCTCGACGCACCTCCTCCTCGACGGTCCGCCGAGGCGCCCTTCCCGAGGTGCTGCCTCGGCTCCGAGCGGCTCCACGCCGAATCAGCTCATCGACGTTACGGGTGAACTCGCGACCAGCCATTCCTGCAAGCGAAACCGAAATCAGGGTAAGCCACGGGGCAATCCAGGACTAAAAAAGCGACCTACCCGGAGACCACAAGACGGCCTTCAGGAGTAGGTCGTCCAGCAAAGGCCAGATAGACTTCGCCTCCAAGGGGAGGGCCGACAGCAGCGCGACGGCCGCCTGATCAGCCTCGGAGAGGGTTAGCGTTCGGCGAGGCCAACCTGACCCACCCCAACCTGTCAAAATCTGAGCATCCTCAAGGAAGACTACGAAGACATAACCCGAGCTCTAATCCCCCGCCCAGTGGGGTAGCCCGATCAGGCATTCCCTCCCCGCGCGGGCTCGGAGGTGCAGCCATGACCCTAGACCGACCGTCTGGATCTGATAAAAATAGAAGAGGAGGGGGGAGATGGCTCCAGACCGCGAGTGCAGCAGAGCGTCACAAAGCCTGTCAGAACAGGGGGTAAACTGGCAAAGGGACACCATGAGGTACTCCATGACTTGGATAAAGAAGGGATTGAGCGGGAAACGAAGACCCAGACGAAACATCTCGACGTAAACGCCAACTTCGTTGCTCCTCGGAAGACAGATCCGCTCGTCGATGAAAGGGACTCGAACATCATACGGGTGACAGAGGTACCTTCTCCGAATCTCCGCAGCCGCCAGAAAAGGAGTCCTCGACGGCGTTCTGAGGATAACCGGAGGTATATTAAGCCGCGCGGCGACCGACGCCACATCATCGCCAGCATAGTCTAGGAAGAGCTTCCCCTTCCCTTTGTCTCGGAGGGAACGGCTCCCCGAGGAGGAACCGGATCCCACAGATCGGGGCCCGCCACGCCTGGACTCAGGAGGATCCCTCGCCCCTTGGCCAGAGCCACCTATCCTAAGAGCAGCCATAATATAAGGATGGGAAAGGAGTTAACTTTTTTGGAGAAGGCAAGAGAACGAAGGCGGCGGAAGACCCCGAGTTTGTGGAAAGCCCGGAACAGAGAGAAGAGCGAGGAAGAAGTTGGGATCAAAGCAGCCGGTGCACTTATATACAAGACCCAGGGGCGAATTCAAAACGCCTGACAGGAACGCGTGGCAAGCCTCAAAGAGCCGGCGGCGTTTCGAAATCGACGCCAAGGGAAGTCCAATCGATCCGCCTCATCATGACCTTCATTTATGACCGCGTCTCGACTGACGCGCCAATCGGAACCCAAGGAGTCACATCGATCGAACCGAACCGGCCAAGGCCGATCGGCCCCATCGATGGGTCAATTGATACGTCTATTTTGCGGAGGCCCAACAGCATGGGCCCAAAGGCGCGGCCTACAACGCGAAATCGTGGGGGGTCCGAGCCCACCCAACGAAGCCCATGAGAGGACCCCGAACATCGATCCGACCCGACCCCGGAAAAGCGCGAGTCACTCGTCCACTCCAGCGATAACCGTTCCCCCAGGCCCGCTGCCACTTAATGGCCGTTATGGGGAGGTGCTGGCATGACGCGGGGAGCGACGATGGGGAGGCGGATTGAGGGGGCACGATTGGGGGCGGACGAAGGACGTGAGTCATGGGTGGTCGTGACGAGAGGCCTATAAAAGGACTAGGAGGACGACTGAACAGAGGACGGCATCTCAGGTAACAAAACCTAAGGTACTCCATCAACGACCTAGTTCCCCCACTTCATCTCCTTCCCCCCGCTCGCGCCGGAGGACGTCGTTCCGATCTCCTCTCGAGTCGAACCGTCCCCGCCGAGCCTCCTCTTTCAGACTGTCATCTGACTTAGGCATCGGAGGGGATTTGGCCGGAACCAAGGTCCGACCTCCCTGACGAGTGTTCTCGTCTGTTCAGGAAGACGTTAGATCCAAGGGCCGAGGCTTCCCCTCAGCTCCACGCCGGCCGCGCATCAAGCGAGACGACCGAGGCTACCCCTCGTCGTTCGACCGACCGAGGCCGAGCGCACCCATCCGAGCCGAGGCTTCCCCTCAGCTCCGCGTCGATCGCGCGTCAAGCCAAGGCGCCGAGGCTTCCCCTCGTCGTCCTACCGTCCGAGGCCGAGCACCTCACACAAGGGCCGAGGCTTCCCCTCAGCTCCACGCCGGCCGCGCATCAAGCGAGACGACCGAGGCTACCCCTCGTCGTTCGACCGACCGAGGCCGAGCGCACCCATCCGAGCCGAGGCTTACCCTCAGCTCCGCGTCGATCGCGCGTCAAGCCAAGGCGCCGAGGCTTCCCCTCGTCGTCCGACCGTCCGAGGCCGAGCACCTCACACCGGGCCGAGGCTTCCCCTCAGCCACCCAGAGGCCGAGGATCCAGACCCGGCCCCGCTGACGTGCTCTGCGTCGACTACATCTCCGATTCGCGTCGCGTCTACACGCGCTCGAAGCACCCAAGGGACCCTAATCAGCCCCTTGACCACGTTGACCGGGCAGCCCACGGTCAACGATACTGTAGTGAGAAAACACTCTGAAACAATTTCCAAGCTTCCACTCCTGATTTATAGCTTCTGACACATCAATAGAGATCGTCATTGTAGGTCGCATACGATCTATATTTTGGCCGTAACAGATGACACGATGATTTAGAACATAAAGATCATTAAAAAAAGCAAAAGATGTTGCCAGGAAGAAAATTTATTTACTAGATAGATCATATGCGGTTATTAAAATAATGGATAGTTATGATTTGTTTTTATAAATAAAGCCCTTATTCTATTTTACGTTTATAAAATAATGATGGTTTTGAAAACTTTACCTTGCAGTTCCATTTTTGATATTCCATGCGGTTCAAATTGATCGGCATATATTATACGTTAGTTCACAGAAAACACCTTCATCTTACTTTTTGGACAGACTAAAAGCAATATATGTGATTTTTTACTAATTTCCGTAGCGTAAAGGGGTTTTAAGACGAATACATAGTACACAATGTGTTTTTTTTTTTACAATTTACCCTATTCCTTATGTGATGTATTTGAGATATCAGTTGGCTAGACAAGGGATGTGATGGGCATAAATATAGGAATAGAATCTCCATTGGTACGAGGCCTTTTGTAAAGCGCCTCAGAACAAAATCCTATGTGTGCCTTGTGAAATCATATAATAAACAAAAAAAAGTAAATTACGAATGATTTGGATTGAAATAATCATAAAATAGACAGGAAAAAAAGTAATCGGGTTTATTTTTTCCCCCACACACCACATTCACATTTTCTGTTGTACCAAACGAAAAATCATCTTAAATAAATTTCAAGACCCATTATACAAACGCTAAAAATTCATAGAATTTAATTTAATTCAGATAAAATTATGACACGTTACCCAAAAAAATCTGCTAGCTACTGTCTTTTTCTTTCCTAAAATGTGAAGGTTATGTTTTCCCAGCAGATAATTTGCCTTGGTCTTAAAGTTCTATGATATCTAGCCATTATGATAGTTACCGCTCCTGTTACTGATTATGGATTATCTGCGAAGTCGCAGCCAGCGAGTCACTGTCCCTGTCCAAAAGGGGAACTTTCCTTTTAAAAAACCAAATATTCGACAGTAAAAACGAAAATTGACCCGCAAGATACGGCGGCCGCCGCCGTCACTTTGCCGTTAAGATTCAAGACGCGGCTCAACGATCGACCATTCTGACTCCTGACACTTCGTTACCGTCAATTAACGCCATGTCCGACGGAGCCTTCATGTATTCGAAACGTGTTGACCATACCATGAGCACTTTTTTTTTATATCGTTAAAAGAAATAAGGTCAGAGGTGTGAACTCTCGAGGCTAACCATTCCCCTTTACATTCATACTAGGTGAGATAAAGATGGAAGAGGTTTTTTCCAACCCCGAAGTTCATCATCCAACTGGAACCCAAGTTAGCGAGAGAGTCAAGTTCGCCTCCCGATAGACACGTTGAAAGGCATACATGCGAAATCTCGTCGTTAGCTGCCTAATATCCATGATCAGATTCAATAAAGGATGAGGGGAGACATCAGTCGACGCCAAAATCAAAAGAGCAACCTGAGTATCCGATTCACATATAACATCTTGAAATCCCCAATGCCAAGCAATCTCTAGTCCAAACCGAATAGCCTGTAGTTCCGCATTAAGATTAGTGCCCACATCCAATTTAGACAGAGAACCCAAGAAGCAATGTATCCAGGCCATCCCGAAAATGTCTACCTACCGAGATAGTCTTGGATTCCTTTTGCTAGCTCCATCAACATTAATCTTAACACCATTACCAGGGGTAACCATCGAATAGTCAAAGTATCCTGAGAGGATGCTACAGCGCTACCATAATGGCGAGTCACCTCGGTAGCAAGAAGAGCAATATGACGAATATTGATAGAAACATCAAACCCCTCCTGACAAGAAAATCTGTTGGCATCTAGCTCCCCAAATCTTCCACAAACATGTAGGAAATAGAATAACCTGGGTAGTGGTAGTGGTTCCACTAGTCAAAAATTCTGTCAACCGCTCTATTAAGGGGAGATGGAATAACTATGGGAAAGCAGAAGTTGGGAAGAAAACAGTCCATATCTTCTTAGCCTCTACGCAATCTCGAAGCACATGGAGAGTAGTCTCTGGTTCAGAACCACAGAACAAGCACAAGTTAGACGCAAAGATCCCCCGTTGAAAGTGCAATGCATTAGTAACAACCACTACCACATAACCAGCCTTCAGCCACGGACAAATCCGTGGCTGAAGGCATGGAATCCATGGCTGAAGGCCTTCAGCCAACGGAAAAAAAATTCAGTGGCCGATAGTATGGTGGCTAACGGGGCTTTCTGCCACAAACATTTCTGTGGCTGATAGTCCGCCACGGAATAATAGCCACGGAAAGACGTGGCCGTTAAAAAATCGAAAAATAATATTAACACATCAGCCACGGACAAATTCGTGGCTGATGAGGATATACGCCACGGATATATCCGTGGCCTTAAACTGTCGACAAGCGGCACTAATTTTTTAAAAAATTATAAAACTTTCAGCCATTGACTACTCTGTGGCCTATAGCCATCAGTCACGCTGGTTGTGTATACAGTTTCTGTGGCTATATGGTATCGACCACGAACATATCCATGGCCGATTTTCACTATCAGCCACGGATAATGTGCACGAAATCCGTGGCAGAAGGTATCGGTCACAGATTTTGTGCACATATTCCATGGCCGACGCTTATCAGTCACGAACAAAGTGCACATGTTCCGTGGCAGATGCATATCGGCCACGGAATAATCCATGGCAGAAGATATATCTGCCACGGATTTGTTTGTGGCCGATAGTTTTATAATTGTTTTTTAAAAATTAAAAAATCCATGTATACAATAAAATAAATTCACATAAATCCAAATTATCCAAATTTTCAATAAACACAATGAATGCACATTGTCAATAAAATAAATTCACATACGTATACAACAAACACATATTAAATATTACAAAACATAATATGTATCCAAATTGTCCACATTGTCAATAAAAATCATAGATCTCCCCCGCCATCTACCCTGCCGCTATCATCCTCTTGGCCTGAGGGCCGACGTCGTCACCTTGACCCTACCAAAAAAATAATATTAATTACGTTAGACGATAAAATATCTATATTACATTTGACAACCTTTTTTGAATTCTAGGGCTGACTAGACAGCTGACTGGGACAAACAGGTTGATAGAAAGACGGCTTGGATTTAATCTTGAGGAATGAATGATTGAGATAAGATTTTGAGGACAGTTTTGGAGGGAAAAACATTTCTAGGAAAATGAAAGTTTCTAGGGAAATGAAACTGTTTGAGGAATGGAAGTTTCTGGGGAATAACAGAGTGTACGTAATTAATGCATTTGGGGGAAAAACTTTAACTTGCACTTAATGCTGCAGATCAAATGCTGTTGCAGATCGAATGCTATTACAGATTGAATGATCTCTTCCTCAACGCGGGGCCCACCGTCTCTTCGACGCTTGGGGCAACACGATAGGAATAATTTTCCGCGTCGAAGGCGCCCGATAAAAATTTTTACGCTATTTTTTTGTTCGACGTCGAAAGCGCCCGCACCGAATTTGTTGTTCTACGTCAAATTTGTTGTTCCGTGCTTAATTCGCCCGCGCCGAATTTGTTGTTTTATGTCGAAGGCACCTGCATCGAATTTGTTGTTCCACACCGAAGGCGCCTTTGCCACTAAATATTTTTACGCTAATTTGTTGTTCCGTGCAATCTTGGTTGGGGGAATAATTTTTTGGGGAATAAAGATTTCGCGAGGGAAAAATCTTAAATGAACCGTGCCCGCGGGCACGGGTTATGACTAGTAAAATATTAAACGAGTCAAAACATCGCCATCTCCCCCACCGATATCATCCTCTTAGCCTGAGGGACGACGTCTTCACCTTGACCATACCAAAAAATAATATTAATTAAGTTAGATGATAAAATATAAAATATTAAACGAGTCAAAACATCGAATTTAACAGCAAGAAAAGAAATACTTAACTTTAGGCTTAGCACAAATCATGCACACATGCAAAAATACCAAATATGACTGTAACGCAAGTACACACGAACCCCCCACCAACCCAAAATAAAAAACATCATACTGCTGCGCAGAACTAGCTTCTGCAGCTAATAGATTAAGAATTTTATGCACACTATGTCAAAATATTTGTCGTAACTAATAGATTCATGGGCTATTTTTATGCACCTAAGTTTACGTAAAATTTGGAGGCAATAATTTATTTAGCTAAATTAGCATAAATGACCAGTGTTCTAAAAATCGGTCTGGGCGGCCGCCTAGGCGGCGCCTAGGCGCTAGGCGGCCAGTAAACGCCCCGATTATGGCCTAGGCGGTCAATCTGGGCGTTTTTGGGATTAATCGGCCGCCTAAGCGTTCTGGGCGGTGTCTGGGCGCTCTAGGCGGTTCCTAGGCGGTTCCTGGGCGGTTTCTAGGCGTTTTTGGTAAATGGCTTAATTGCACAAGAGTATCTTTTAAATTTTATTTTGTTGCACACAAATACTCTAAAATAGGTAAACTGGATTTGATTTAGTATGTATTAGATATTTGATGTATTTTAAATAATATATATATATATATAATAATAATAAATATATTATATAAAAATAAATAAAATAATTAAAAACTGCAAATCCGCCTAGGCCGATTAATCCCCGATTAATCCCCGATTAATGCTCTGGGCGCTAGGCGCTAGCAATCCGAACGCCTAGCGCCTAGCGTTTTTTACAACCTTGTAAATGACAATAAATTTTAAAATATATTATTGGAAAAATACTTGCCTGAAAGTTACGAGACATTGCCTCGTCTCAAATGATGTGAGAACTACTCCCAAGCGCAGGAGATCGTGCAAGTAATATCCTGGTGAGTCCAGGTATCGAATCCGTGGGACAACTGACCTGCAAAACTACGAACGTCAATATGTAAAGAGTAATAATACGATGTTAACCAACAACCTATTAGGTATAATCAAGAGTATCAAGAGTTTGGAATAAGAAACGAAAATCCTGTAATATTTACGGCGACTTCGGTAGGGATACAAGTATGGGGAGTGTCACGCCCCGCTTCCCAAAACAGCGGAGGCGAAGCGTGACTAGGACCGCTTAGGCCAGAGCTACGAAGCCCTGACCCAATAAGCGTCTGTGTGGTACCAAGACGAAGGTACAGGTCCCTGCATGTTAGTACAGAACAATAAAAGTGCAAGAAGGAAAGAACATCACATTTTATTCCAACATATCAAGAGTACCAAGTCTCAACGCCCGAAGGGCTACAACAGCAGAAAAGTAAATCTAATGGTGTAAGCACCCAACCTAGACAAAGAAACATAAAGGTGCTACGCACCCAACAGAAATAATAAACGCCTCTGGAATCTGCTACTAAAAAGTCTCTAACTCTGATCCTCCTCAGGGTCGTACTCGGGATCAACGCTCTCTGGCTCCACGTCGGCAGGCAGGTCAGTCTCCTCCACGTACTCTGGCTCAATCTCTGACGTACAGCACCAAAAGAAGGAACTGTACATCAGGCAAGGTCTACAAGAAAAGATTAGACCAAGCTACAAGTGTACCATTTACTTACAATGTTTTACTGGTTGATTAACATGCTGAGGTTTTAACAACAGAAAGAAACACAACATGAAAGTAAACAAGACAAGCGGTAGTCATAGCGAGTGCTATGGACTACTGGACTAGCCTACAGGTGTCAAGACAAGACGGAACACGGAAAGCCAGACACGACAAGACAAGACAAGACACGAAAGGGTTCACGCCTGTTCGGTTCGAGGGGGATCAGTCCCTCTTGCCGCTTGCACACTCAACCCTACCCCATAACCCCAAGAATCGTGACAAGACATGTGATCACTTGCTCTAGCTTGACAAGTGCCCAATTTCTCTCTGAGCTGTGTATCGGTACATAGGATCACCTGCTCTAGCTTGACAGGTGCCCAATTACCCATCGGGCTGTGAGCTAGTACACGGGATCACTCGCTCTGGCTTGGCGAGTGCCCTATTGCCCAGCGGGCTGTGCAGACGGAAAGGAACAAGACACGACAAAACAGGAAGGGGTTGTACTAGGGTGTCCACAACTCACGCACATGCATGCCAATCCTATGATGTCAGAAATTGTTGTTGTTGGACTCAGATTTCGTTGTCAAATCTGAGCCATCAAAGGCGTCCCGGACGCTATCATTTCACGGCCGGTTCTCAATGATCAATACTAACAGTTCTAGCAAAATTAAGGCCTAAACACGGCCAAGAAGGCAAGTGATACACTTGCCTGTGGTGGCGAGCGCGTCGTCTCCCTGGTACGCCTCGTCCAATCGTCTCGTCGGCGGAAAAGTGTCTGAAAATCGTGACACGGCGACGGTGTCAGATCACGATTCATTAATCCCTATTAGGGTTGTGTCTAGATTATCGGGACTATCCTATTCAGTTAAAAATCACATTTTTAATGAATTGACCTAATCGACGATCTATCCTATGTGCACATGCATAAAGTCCATTCGTCGATTTCTACGGTTTGTACAACGTTTTAAAAATCCGCGGAAAGTAAAATTAGTTTGATTAGGCTGTGACTTTTATTTAAGGTTTGATCATCTATTGTGGGGGTTACTACGAATTTAGGGTACCAACCTGAAATTGACGATTTGCACGAAGATCCGGCGTCGAATCTGGAAAGGTGGAAGCTTTGCGTCGTCCGGAAATTCCTAGGCCGCGGGTAGCGCAGCGAGGAATGTTGATCGCCGGTGATGGTGAAGATTTCAGCGTCTCCCGGCGTCGTTGCTGCTGGATCTGAGATGGGAACACCGTGCTAGGGCAAAAGAAAGAGAAATGAGAGAAGAGGGAGAGCTTTGGGGAAGATGGAAGACACAAGGATGGAGGAACGAGCAAAGGAAGGGCGTGAGAGGTAGGGGAATAGGTTTGGGGAAGATGGAGACTGAAAATAATCAGGAGAAATGAAAGAGAAAGCCCCGTTTAAATAAGAAAATGAAACGACGGCTAGCACAAAATTTAGGGTTTCGGGGTCAACTAGTCGGTCAGAGAAGGGCGGTCGACCGACTAGTTTGGGAACTAGTCGGTCGGTCGTATAACTGTGACCGACTAAAACCCAAACCGTGAACAGGGTTGTTGTAGAATTTATAGAGTTAGTCGGTCTGTGAAGGCTCGTCGACCGACTAGTTTGCAACCTAGTCGGTCGGCCAGTGTTCATAGACCGACTAAAGGGTGAAAATGGTTGATAAGATATTTTGATGATTAGTCGGTCAGAGAAGGATACTTAACCGACTAGTTCGTCAACTAGTCGGTCGGTTTTCGTTCTTTGACCGACTAACGGTAAACAGTAACCTGATGCGAAAAATGATATCTGTACTTAGTCGGTCTGCGAAGAAGTGTTGACCGACTAGTTCGATAACTAGTCGGTCGGTGGTTGAACTTAGACCGACTAAGCATAAACAGTAACTCAAGGGAAAAAGCCTGACAAAAACTAGTCGGTCCATGAGGAGTTGTTGACCGACTAGATGGACATCTAGTCGGTCGGTTACTCAACGTGAACCGACTAATTTGCACAGGAAGTCGTAAATTGAAGCGTGA
Source organism: Scilla litardierei (assembly GCA_030789695.1). NCBI lineage: Eukaryota > Viridiplantae > Streptophyta > Magnoliopsida > Asparagales > Asparagaceae > Scilla > Scilla litardierei. The sequence goes on along the minus strand of JAULAV010001838.1, from coordinate 2,506 downwards.
AGGTTCGGAATGATTCTAATGAGTTCCAAAGGTGATCCTATACTAAGATATGAGCGCGGAGAAGTAAAGAAAGAAGACGAACAATTGCATATATATATATAAATAATATTTATCATACAAAAACCAGCCGTTACAGGGAGTATGTGTTGGGTTTGATTTCGTTAGTGTGTGTGCAATCAATGATTATCAATACCTATTCTATAACTCAACGTTTCGTCCGGTCAGGGCATGAGAACGTCAGAAAGTAAGGCGATCAAGTGAATAAAAACGTGACAAATGATTAATCACGTGCAACGTCAACTTCATAAAGGAAATCACCACTCATCAAGAATAAGTCCGCAAAGATCAGATCCAAATCAAGCATGCACACATCTCCGTATAACATACTCAAACAATATATAACTAGAAATTGACGAAGCACGCAATTATACAATTAAAATAGGGCGAAAAGATATAGAAATCAACAAATGCGACACCCTAACTACGTCAACACCAACACATATGAAGTGGATGTGCTACAGTTGTGATTTCATTAGGAGTTTATAATCACTGAAATATCATGTCTTTTATATCACACAACGCTTCACCTGGTCAAGGTGTGAAGACGTCGGAAGATGGATCGATAGAAACTAGTCAAAATAGCCATATACGTATCACTAGCAACATTGATTTCATTAAACGATAAACGCAACAATAAGTTCAGATTAGTGAACATGAGTTAGCTAGCCTTGTCAGGGCCTAGCCATATGGGATGTAAACAATATCGACAATAAGCAAATACCCAACAAATACGTTGTAGAAATCAATGTTACGAGCAATTTTGACATGATAATAGGGCTAAATACATGAAATTTATCGACTACATACTCCTAATTACTTCACAACCATAGCACAAGGAGATTAGCCACGCATGGTGCAAAGAAAATCAGATTTCATAGCCAAATACATCGTTTTAATAGCCAAAATACAATGAAATACACCAAATACGGGGTATAAGTTCAAGAATTTATCACCAAATCTCCACTTTAGAACCCAAAACTCCCTTAGAATAGGAAGAATAGCCTCTGGAATTTTTCAGAATTTTCTCCTGGAGAAATACGCACAGTAGCCGCTCCAAAAGTCCCAAAATACGCCAGGATACGCCCCAAAACCCTAGAATACGCTTAAATAATAAGCATTGCGGGTTTTGGGGGGTTAACGGGTTCGAAACCCGCTATCCGATACCCGCCTAAGCTCCTGGCCGTTTGATCGGAGGCCAGATTGTTCTCGTGTCGACACGTGGGCTTCAGGTGCCGCCCGCTTCATGCCGATCCGAGATCGCATCGGGTTAAGTTTCGTCCGTTGGATCGACATTGAGCGGCCGAGATCACGCCTTGTCGCCGCTTGGATTCAATCGCTTGCAGGCCTTTGGATTTTCAATCAGCGGCTGAGATCGGGCCATGTCTCCGTTCCATCGCCCGTGGCTTCACTCGTCTCCGGCTCGATCCGCTCCGTTGGATCGGGATCCAACGGTCCTCACAAATCCCCGCTTCCCGCTTTGCTAGCCATTGGATCAGGCGGGAAAACTCCACGATCGTGACACGTGGCACATGGATCGCCCCCGCATCCCGCTTCGCGATTCATCTGGCCGTTGGATCTCGATCCAACGGCCATTAGCTTTTCCCCGCTTTATATGCGTCGTGGCCGCTGGATAAGGATCGGACGGCCCAGATTGCGCCACGTGGCAAGTACTGATTGGGCGTTGGCGGTATTTCTCGTATTTTGAGAGTATTTCTCTATTTAATTGGTAATCTGCATTCAAAAATTCACAGAAATTAGCACAGATCTCAGAAAAATACAAATAAATAGTCGTTGGAATCGTGAGATCGAGACCAAGTTATGAAAAATATAAAATATGCAGAAATGCTCAATAAAATTCATGTTTTGTGCACAAATCAAGTAATTTCTCCAATAAATGATGTTATGAAAAATACGAATGTATTAGAGACCAATTAGGCATCAAGTAAGCACAAAATAGGACTAAATAGGGGGTTAAATATGCAATATTCAACCCGAATCACACCCCCCAACTAGCGTTTTGCTAGTCCCTAGCAAAAAGAGCGATGAATACGGATGATTAGTAAAATAATAAATTCTATCAATTGCTTATGGTATGGCTTAATAATACGCTTTCCAACATGATTTTGACCATCAATATACACAATCCATGCACAAGATCAATCACATGATATTTTCTCTAGTTTAATTTGAATAAATAACATGCAAGCATCGTTTTGCGCAAGCGAAAGTATAACACGTCGTTTTTCTCTAGTTTTCTTGTTTCCAAGGAATTGGCATCTCAAAACGATCATTCAAATCATGGGTATTGAAGTTGCTCAGTGTATTCACCATTTCTTTTCTTTTATTAGTTCCGCGTAACGTGCATCATGCAACATTTACGAAAAAAAAATATAACTTGGATCACTCCATCAAATGAGCGAGGTTCCGGTCAATAGCTCCTAAATCA
>JAULAV010001837.1:0-50861 GCA_030789695.1 Scilla litardierei | reverse complement strand
TGGGTAACACAAATGATTGTTTAGAGCTAACAATTGTATGATAACATCCCTACAAAATTGTATGAAAACACAAAATTGTATGATAACACCCCAGTTGTTTTGTTTTGAGTTAACATCCCTGCAATTTATATGAGTTAGGACAAAACTGAATTGTATGATATGCATAACACAAATTTCTAAATGACACAAAACAAAGAAAGAGTTAACAATTGCTGTAAAATTTGAGAAGTACATGATTTTTGTAAAATAACAATTTGTAAAGCTGACGACTAAAGGCGTTTTTATTTTACAGTAATTGTTATTTTCCAAATTGTCATAACACCTGAGTTAACAATTCTAAATGGCCAGGAAAAATAACAATTGCTGTAAAACCTGAGAAGTGCATGATTTCCCAAGCATTAACCATAGATTTAGAAATATTACATCTGGTTAAAACTGAAAGTGGCTTTCAACCACCATATATGCATTAATGTTCAATTGGTGATAGTTATCATAATGAATAAATTTTGCCAGCTCGATGCATTGAAGTGAGTTGTTCATAGTTTGAATAGCCTAAGCTTCATGAAAATCAATGTACTTCAAAATAAGCACAGTCACCTTTATTATTTGTAAATTTTAAACAACAAGAATATGCTTTACTAAATCTAAAATGGCAATCACATTTCCATGTGGTTAGCTCTTACTAGGAATTTCACATATATGCAACATTTGCTAGCATTGACAATTTGCAATTGCATGCAGATAAGTTCCCAATTCAGTAAAATTAGCATGTGAAATGATCCCTACAAGTGAAATTTTTTCCCTTTTCACTGCCCTTCACAAATCTAAACTAGCATGTGAAATAGCTACATTGACATGCAAAGCACAATATAAAATGCGAAATGCTAAAGGAAAATCCATAATTTCATCAAATCTAAAATAAATAGGATGTGGCGATGCTTCCTGTAGGTATGAGCGTGTAGTCCTGTCTTTGATATTATTTATGTGCTTTATGGTCCATGATGCTATTTTATGGGTTGGTTCAAATTTTTACTGTAATCTGCCAAATGGTGACTTTCATTTTGTAGTCTTCTCCATATTTGCTCCATTTATTTCATGGTTCTATTTTTAAATGGACCTTTGATGTTTTAGTATGGTTTTGTGTTTGCTTTTCAATTTCATCTGATTTACTATGCTTGAAGAAATGTTATTTGTTAGAGTTCGTAACTGATGGCTTTTCCCTCCATGTTATATGATCAACAGAAACTTGGAGATATTATGTAGATGACATCTGGTGATCGCTATGTAATTTTGTTGATGGCAATGTTCTCAATTTATACAGGGTTTATCTGCAATGAGTCCTTTTTTGTTCTCTTTGAGATTTTTGGGCCCTCTGCCTATGCATGTCGTGATGCTTCCTGTAGGTATGAGCATGTAGTCATGTCTTTGAAATTATTTATATTATGGCCATCTTCTTATATGTTCTCTCCATCAACTGTAGAGATGCTACTTTGGTGGGTTTAATTAAGGTGAGGCATGCATATTCATTTGGTGTGCATCCCAAATGGCATGGTAGCCGAAGCAAGTTGCCATTCCTGAACTCATTGAAGATGAAGATGTCACTCCTTCTTGGTGTTGTATAAATGAACCTCGGCATTGTGTTAAGTTGTTTAATGCCAAATTCTTCAGAAACAGTCTGCATATTTGGTGAGTTAATCCAGCAATATTGCTTAATAGATTAGATGTTAACTACTATATTTTATACATGACAAAGTAAAAATCTGTGCAATTGTTTTTTAAAGAATAGGATCCATGCTGGGTCATTGTTGTATTTCTTTTTACAAGCATTGATTATTCTAAGTTCCGTTAGAAGTGAGTAGATCATATGGTTATTGTATAACTGTCCACAATTTGTGGGTATTGACAGAATCATAACCATACTTTTTCTTTAAAGTGTGTAGATGAATTATGTTTTCCTTGCAGTTATGGATTCTTTTGCCAGTTTAAAGAAAAATTATTGTATAGTTCATTTTACCAATTTAAAGCAGACTTTAAACAAAAACTTTCCTCAAGCTACTATATCATTCATTTTGTGTGAGATCTCAGTTCGTATCTCTTCAATTTCTCAAAATTTGCCCTTTTTAATAGTTTTTGGTTTTAATGCTTGCTGTTGTCGTTGCTTAAAGTTCTGTAACTTTTGAGATTTTTGAGACTTTATAGAATGAAAAATCAAATTAAGAATTTTGATCTGACTTGTGATTTGATTTTCTGCTAGGCTTGCTCTGATGTTTACTTTTACAGGCAGTCACTTTGAAGAAAATTGGAGACGTTAAAAGTGAGCAGAATAATGGAGACTGATTTTGTTCCAAAGAACTTAGTATGGAGACTACAACTTTTGTATGGAGCCTTTAGAGACTCCAACTTCTGTATCCCACCTTTTAGGGTTTTAATGCATCTCCTTTTGTTCTACATTCCTGCGCATATGATGGGATGATTTTCGTTTCAAAAATTTATGGGTTGGAATTTGCTTCCAGTATTTCTATTTGTAAAAGTTCCCCATTTTTCTTCAACCTTGGGACTTACCATGGGACAAAAAGGAGACCAAGGTTATCCTATGATACACTTCGTTGACGGTGAGGAACGATGTTGAGTTCAAGAAGTTGGCTGGGATCCCTATCTCTTATGTCAGTGTGCTGTTAGATGTTGTTGACCAAAAAGCAGGGGAATTGGAAGGCCGTTGAGAATCGAAGGCCGTTGAGATTGGATCGACGTCTTAAGATTTTAAAGATGCAACATTTTATTTAAAAAATATTTTTGTATTGCTTTTCTTTTCATTATAGGTTTTTACGGTGTAATTAGTAGTTATGATGTGGATGATTATGATCTGATAAAAAATGGCTGAGTTAAACGAGTTGAGGATTCTAATTTTCCTGTTAATTTGTTGATTTGTGCGGTAAATTTGTTGTGTCTCGGAAATTGATCCGAGTTTGAATGCAAATGTCTAATCTCATTGGCGGGATTTTGTTCTAACTTATGTCGCGTAACCCCAAGAGAAAACAAAAAAGGGAGATCTCAGAATTGGTTCCGTGCCTTGAAATTTTAAATGTAAATACTTATTTTCATTTGATTAATTAATGAATGATGTTTGCATTATTTAATATCTAAAATTAAGGTGTTCTTTTAACACTTGACCTTAAGGAGCAACATTTATACTATCTCAATGGATTCTGCATTCATACATATAACTAAGACAAATTTGTTTTTTTGTTTGTTTATAATCAAGCAACAAAAATATTGGATTATACCCTTTTTGTGTGTGGAAAGTTTAGCAACTTGGAAGTTGTGTTCTTTAAGTGATGTGACAATATCGAAGGTTCATAAAGATGTAATATAGCATTCTAGCATCATACTTTTGTATTAGTTTTTTGGGTTAGCGTGTAGTCGTGTTATCCGAAAACGCCAAACTCCCTAAGATCCGTGATTTGGATGAGACATTTTGAATTGTGATACACCATCAATATAAGGCAATAAATTAATGTTTTGGATTTTTAATAATTTTTAACTAAATAAAATATCATTATTATCAAGATATTCCTTTGCTAAATTTTGTAATACAAACTATTATATGAACGTACATTACCATAGATATGAAAATAAAATAACTCTTTAACAATCATAGGTATAATTACCACAAACTTCATAAATTACAAAAACAACAACATTGAACTTTTCGAACAAAACAAACATATTATTAGTTGACTGTTAAAAAACAATCACATGATAATCACAAGCTTAACATAAACAACCTACCATAAACAATATAAAATATTGCTAACTTTCACTAAACAATCATGAACTTTCATACGCTCCCAGAATACTGCCTTAAATCTTTTAAATTACATAAAATTACCCCACACTTTTTGTTTATCAGTTGGATCTTAAAGGCATTAACCATAGGTACAAAGAGAGACTTTGTTGCCCATTCACTTATGGTATACTGATACATGCCATATTAAAACATTTGAAAAATTAAAAAAAAAAAACCAAAAACCCCTCTGGCATGAACACATGGTTCCATAAAATCCAAAATATTTGAAAGACATGAAAAAATAAAATACATTTGGTCCCAATATATGTAAAAATAATTCATTTTTTTAGGGGAAGTCTAAAATTTTGGGAGGGACTAAATATAGAAAGAACTAAATTGGGTTGGAACTAAATTTTGGGAAAATAAAATTTTTGGTGAAAATAAATTTTAAATTACAATTTTGGGGAAATTAAATCTGGAGAGAACTAAATTTTAAAGAGAACTAAAGTTTTGTTATGAATCAACTACTGAGGGGAGAGCCCTCAAGTCTATATTTATAGCCAAAGGGGAGAATACAAGTGGGTATGGGCCCAACCACTTAGGTTGGCCCAATAACTCATCAACCCAGTAAATACCCATTCACAACACTCCCCCTTATCCAGCCATGGTTGTGGACCCCGCTCATGAATACTTCAGGATTCTGAGCCTGTTTGGGTCTCACATGGGGTGGATACTTCAGGATCCTGAGTTGGTGAGATTTGCCTCGTTAAAACCTTTGGCTATGGAAAACCCAGTGGGAAAAACCATAGTTAAGGAAAAAGAGTGCAAACGCTCTTTAACTCCCCCTGATTTGTACAAGTGACTCTGCTCATGAATACTTCTGGATTCTGAGCGTCACAGAGGGGTGGATACTTCGGGATCCAGAGTTGATTTGATTTGCCTCGTTAAAACCTTTGGCTATGGAAAACCCAGTGGGAAAAACCATAGCTAAGGGAAAAGAGTACAAATTCCCTCAACTCCCCCTGATCTGTAAAAGCTCTTAGGCTTTCAGATCTCTTAGGCTTATCTCATCACTCCTATTTACAATATTCCGAAAATGTACACAAATTACAAATTTTGTCACCATCAAGCAGCTGCTGAATCCAGGGACTCTGAGGAGGTTGCTAAGTTTTGTCGCCTCTGATGTGGTCTTCAGACTATATGGTTAGCTCCACAGAACCAGCCTCTATCCCAGTCGTCACTGGGATGTGATGTACCACCAGGCGCCCTCAAATACACCATTGGTGTGATTCTGGAATGGTGAGGATCTCGGAATGATAGGATGATGTTGCCTTCATAAGTTGCTTTGCAGATCTGCAGGGGATGGCCATCCCACTGTGGGTACCCGTTCTGTGATTTCTCAGCATAGGGACTGGACCTGAAACCTGCATTTGCATAAACATTGGAGGATGCTACTACATTTTGTAAGTCCGAATATTTCGACCCTTGGAGTAAGCGCAGAAGGCTTAACTCAGGTCTAATGGCCCTTTTTAGGTGCCAACTATCTCTGGCTAATGAGTTTACTGCAATTGTTATACCGGGACAGATGCAGTTAGCCAGGAGTGCATGATTGCACTAAGATAAGGGACTTTAGGACCAGTTATATCCTCCCCCTCTTCCAGCGATCGGAAGGGTTCTTTTTGTTCATCCAGTAAGTGTACCACCGTAGGTGTACTTTGGATGACAATGGTCCTGTTAATATCTCCAACGCACTTCTGGGCGTTTGTAACAGGATTCTATGAGCCATGACTTTATATTTGCCTAGGTCTTTTTTATTTCATGTTTAAAAGTCAGGCTAGTACATTTATTTCGGTTTTCTCTTCAGGAGATCCGATGAGATGTTAGTTGTCTACAACTAAGATCTCTAATCCTGTTCTTTGCATAGATGCAAAAACAACCTTCAGTAGGAATCATTGACTTCTCAAGTGATTCTCTTGGTTGTACATTTATTTGTTATACTTATATTTCTTCATTTGAATAGACGTCCCGAAGTCTATTCAGGCATTTTAAGGAAATGTGGAAATTATCTTTACAAGATATCCACGAAGGTATGCCGTCACAACATCCAATAACAGCATATCCAAAATTTTCCTTCGCCAAATCGTAAGGTATCCGCTTTTGATAACTTAGGGAGACTGATGCATCATTTATGAGACATGCTCATTTGAATTTGTTCGATCCCTAGTTTCAGCGAAATTTTCCTTGGGCTATAGGTTGTACCGTATAGCATACGATTTTGTATCTATTTTTCTTATGTTTGCAATACTTTGTTTTATCCACAGGTTTGACACCTTTTGGTGTCTGGACTTCAGGTCCGAACATTTCTCGTTTCATAAGTGAGTCCAGCTCATCTTCTATTGCCACGTTCCACATTTTGGCCAATCTCTACGTTTTCCTTCTAGCAACGGAGTGTGGAACGATAATTTACAAACATCATCGCCATTGCGATGTATATGGCAATATAATACGTGAATATATTGTCGACAATTTATGTTCTATCTGTCCAACACCTCCCCAGTACGTACAACATTTACTTAATTTCACTTTTTCCCGGCAATTCCTCTGCAGTGGATTCCGGGAAGGGTGATGGTGTGGACAGGAGCTCATTGTCCTGTGGTAGTATTGTCTTAAGGTCTCCAGGAGTTTCTGTCCTTGGAGCCTGGTGGTCTGCCTCTTTTCTGTTGAGGATCAGCCACTTCTGCTGCTGGTGGATTGCATCCATTCTCGGGGATGTCAATCCTAGCTGGAGTTTTTGCAGCAGGGATGTGTGATCTGACAATCTTCTGGTTGTCAATAAATGATTCCGGTAATTGGTGAACAGTGTTCTGTGTGTGGAAGATCTTCTGGATCTCATCTACACATTGTATTGTTACCGGATCATAGTGGGTCAAGCTGTTTGTATCCCACGTTATAATTTTCTTCGCGCCAGATTTTCCAGTATCTGGGCCTATTTTTGGGAAAACTCGTCTCATCGAGATCACAGTCTTCAAGATGTGCCTTAAATGCGTCCCCCGTTTGGGGTTCTAGGTATCTTATAAGTGAGGGTGAGTCAAACCCTGCATGGATACCTAGGCGACGCTGAGTACCGATTTGGTCCTCTTTGGTGGTGCAATGGGGATTTAAGACTGCGCGACCGAAGATTCTCAGATGAGAAATGTTCGGTGGCATTCCATATGCAAGTTGCATTGGAGACTCTGACCTCCAGAGGGTCTTATTTTCATTTACGATGCAGCATGCAGAGTTTGCATGTCCCCATGCATCCATAGGCAATCGGGATTTAATGGACGTTCAGTCCATTGGAGTCTACTTTTCAGTGACTCTGCCGACCCATTTTGGGTATGAACATGCGGCACTTGTATGTTCATTTTCAATTCCCGTTGATTGGCAATACTCTTGAAAAGACTGGGAGGTATATTTCCCAACATTAACCAGACTTATTTACAACATTTTATTGTCTGGGAAATGTGCCCGCAACATTTTTATTCTTGTGCCAATAGCTTTGGAAAAGCTAAGTTGCGGGTCTTGTAGTAGACATACGTATGAATATTCTGAGGATGCATTTATTAGTACAATGAAGTACCAAAATAGCCCACTAGGGGTGGTGGATTTTATCCACATCTGTCTCCTTGTATTCTTTTTTGAGGAAGCGTGGAGATTCTTTTTCAACTTATTGTGGAGATGGCCTTGCAATTAATCTTCCCTTATAGTAAGGGATGCGAGGGAATTTTCCCTTCTGAAGAATCTTCTGGTTCTTCAAGTCATACCCATAGGATAAGATGCTGTGCATCACAAATCCAGGGTGGCCAAGTCCAACATGCCAGAGTGAAAACTTGGCTGATGTAGGGCACTTCAGGTGCTCCGTTTAATTCTGCTTCCTTTCTCCGAATCTTCGTATGATAGAGGCCTATAAGGCTCTCAAAACGTTCAAGTGTGGATTTTACTCCTTTTTCTTGAGACGTTGCATACGGTAATTTTTCTTTTACATTTGCTGTTTCCAAATGGGATCCGTTGAAACGGATGTCCTTGAAACTTAGAAAGTTTCTTTTTGGAATTCGGAGGGATTAGTGCATCCATTATTTTTGTGTCGTTTGGGGGCAACTGTGTTGCATTCCCTGGATCTTCAATATAGCCCTGATATTGGGCTTTGTATTGATAGAAATCGTACGTGTTTATTGTCTACTAAGCATTTATCAATCAAAACAGATTGCGTAATACAAAAAGCTCTCATAACAATTTGCTAAGATAAAAGTAAAAGGCTAGTTAAGCATGCCATTATTTTCGAAGTCGTCAGCTGAAAAACTTAACTGGAGCATCAGATGTCATCAGGTTTGTTTCAGCTTTATTTTTCTTGTTCTCTTTATACAAATCCTGGAGAAGATGCGGAGTTCGGCACAGTCTGGACCAGTGGCCTTTCATGCCACAATTTTGGCACTGGTCTTCCCATTCTCTCTTGGGTGGGGGGATATCATTTCTATTTTTTGTGCCTCGTGAACTTCCGCTTACTTTCATTATTTCGCTGCTGCTGTACATGACCCTTGACATTTTTCTGTTGACCCCCCTTTTGTGGTCTTTCTTTTCTTTTATTATCTCACTTCTTTTTGAAGGAAGAGGAATAGTGAGCTTCTGGTGGGGGGCAGTGCCGGAGAGCGTATATTGTGAGTGGAGAGAAGAAGCTCTCTGTTTTGCTCGGCCATGAGTAAACATGACAGCAGCTCGGAATACTTGGTGAACTTGCGTTCACGGTATTGCTGCATGAGTATCGCATCTTTTTCATGGAAGGACGTATACGTCTTTTCCAGCATGCGATTTTCTGAGACTTTTTCACCACACAACTTCAGGCGTGCGGTGGTGCAAAAAAGTGCTGAGTTGTACTCAGCAATGGACTTAAAGTCCTGTAGTCTCATGTTCTCCCACTCATATCGTGCCCTTGGGAGTATAACATCTTTCTGATGTTTATACCTGTCCTCAAGGGCAGTCCATAGCTCAAATGGATCTTCGACCGTAAGGTATTCAGCCTTTAAGGTCTTGTCCACATGGCGGCGAATATAGGTGATGGCTTGCGCCTTCTCTATATTGCTAACATTTTCTTTTTCAGTCACAGCAGCGATGAGGGACTTTGCCCGCAGGTGAAACTTTACATCTAGCTTCCAGCTTAGATAGTTTCTCTCTGATGCTTCCAGTACTTCGAAATTAACGCTTGCAATATTAGCCATTTATCTAGTAGAGCACAATTATGCATGAATTAATAATTAATTCAGAGAAAACATTTTCATGTGGAGGCAATATTTAACGAAAAGCTAAATGTGTGGATCGGCCAGTCCCACAAGAAAGAGTCCAAAAAAGTCCACAGTCCAAATTATACAAATTTGCAGCTTAAAGAAAATGAAAATACAACTTTGGAAACCCCGTGGGTCCCATATGATATCTCCATCTTCAAGCGTGGCCTCCGTCTTCGTGGAAGTTGGTCTTCTTTCTTTGACATTTACATAAATTCCTCACTACAATTTCTCTCAAAAATAAAAGAAAAGTGCGGGAAATAAACTGTGGGACTAAACGGCCGATCCAAAAACCACATTTAGCAATTCATGCAGAAATATTGTGCTCATCAACATTTTCATCAGACATTTTCATCACAGGCATCACAGGCATTTAATATTCGCAGAGATGGATAGATAATTTAAACACTTAATAATTATTGGACCACTGGGCAACGTCATACACCGTTAGGTTACTAACGGCAGAGCGGTCGCAGGATCTTTCTAATTATTAAGTTTTAAATACAATGCACAACCACGCATATAATATCCAACAGAATATACCAGAGATGCAAAGCATGTAAATATGATTTTTGCAGAAAAAAAATCATTACAATGCAAAGGTTGTAAATTGAATGGGTTTAATCAATTAAATTGATTAAGAGCCCAAAATAAACATTTTCTTTGTCAGAGGAAAAAGTTTTCCTCATCATCCCAAAAGCCCCCTCCAAGAATCCCCAAAAAGTCCTCGCCTGCCCGGTATTTGTCCCGTAATTTACCGTGATTTTTCACGAATATTTTGCCCTTAAATCCCCATTTTAAATTAATTTTTAGGCTAATAAATTGCCTTTTGAGGCAAATTTATAGCCCTTTGCCTCCCCCTTTTTTTTTCAGATAAAACAACATGCGGGTCTGAAGCCCGCAGTCGACCTGTGGGCTTCGGGCCCATAGGCTTTTTTTTTCTTTCTCTTCTTTCCTTTTTTTTTTTTGAAATCTGTGGGCCTGAAGCCCACAGATCTGCTGTGGGCTTCAGGCCCACAGATCTGGAATTTTTTTTTTTTTTTTGAATTCTGTGGGCCTGAAGCCCACAGATCTGCTGTGGGCTTCAGGCCCACAGATCTGGAAATTTTAATTTTAATTTTAATTTTAATTTTTTTTTGTTTCTAGGGTTTCTGGGGGGGCGGGCGCCGCCGCCGCCCCCTGCGGGTGGGGGCGCGGCCGGCGCCGCCGCCGCCCCCTGCGGGGGGGCGGCGGGGGCCGCCCCCCGCAGGGGGGCGCGGCCGCGGAGGCCGCCCCCCCTGCAGGGGGGGAGCGGCCAAGGCCGCCCCCCTGCAGGGGGGCGCGGCCTCAGGGGCCGCCGCCCCCTGCAGGGGCGGCGGCAGGGGCCGCCCCCCCTGCAGGGGGAGGCGGCCAAGGGGGCCGCCCCCCCTGCAGGGGGAGGCGGACATGGGGGCCGCCGCCCCCTGCAGGGGCGGCGGCGGGGGCCGCCCCCCCTGCAGGGGGAGGCGGCCATGGTGGTGGGGGGGTTTTTCCGGCGAGGGGAGGGTTTTGGGGGGGTCCGGTGACGGGTAGCCGCCGGAGGGTTCAAAATTAGGGTTTTAACCCTAAAAATTGAGTTTTTACCCTAAAAATTGGGTTTTTGGGATGAAAAATCCGTCGTTTTCAAGGCGACGATGAATCCCCATGACGATCTTGTGAGATCTAGGGGAGGGGTAATCATACGTATGATTAAAAATCTTGTTTTTAGAGTTTTTACCTCTATATCCGTCCTCCGGATATAGCGACGGTTGCTCGAAGCCCTACGCGGATGACGACCCTTGATGGAGGAAGCCTTGCACCGCGCTCGTGGATCTACCGTCTCGCCTTCGCCTTCGCCTTCGCAACGAACGGAAAAATTTGTGGGAAAAAAAATTTTTAGAGACTCGTGCTGATAACGTGTTATGAATCAACTACTGAGGGGAGAGCCCTCAAGTCTATATTTATAGCCAAAGGGGAGAATACAAGTGGGTATGGGCCCAACCACTTAGGTTGGCCCAATAACTCATCAACCCAGTAAATACCCATTCACAACAAGTTTTGAATTTTGAAGGAAACTAAATTTTTGGGTGAACTAAAATTTTGGGTGAAACTAATTAAATTCTTTGGCATGAACTACATTGGGGGGGGGCTAAAAATTTTGGAATAGTTTGGGGGAACTAATTTTGGGGGGAAATAAATTTTGGATGAAACTAAAATTTTGGAAGAACTAAATAATAATTATTGCGCTTTAATAATTTTTGTCAATTTAAAATTAGGGTATATAAGATTTTAAGGGATGGAATATTTTAAATGAATCATGCCCTTAGGGCATGTTAGTTAAAATTTTACGGTGGATCCCTAAAACTTGTGGGGAACTAAATTTGAAGGGAACTAAAGTTTGAAGAGAACTAAAATTTTTGGGGAACTAAATTTTGGAGGGACCTAAAAATTTTCGAGAGAAGAAAATAAATAATGAGGGGAACTAAATTCACTGGGGGACAAATTTTTTGGGACCTAAATATTTTTAGGGGAATAAATAATAATTATTGCGTTTTAATTATTGTTGTTCGTTTAAGGTTACATGATCAAAAATTTTGTTGGTGGAATATTTTAAAAGAACCGTGCCCTTAGGGCACGGGTTATGTCTAGTATATATATATATATATTATAAAACAGGGATGTTATCATGGGTTTTTGGATAAGAGTTTTTGATAAGAGATGAGAAATTGGGTATATATGAGGGATGTTGTTAAGAGAAATTGGATAAGATAAGAGAAATTGGATAAGTTAAGAGAAATTGAGTTTGAATTTTGGGGGGGGACAAAATTTTTGGGGGGAAACAAAATTTTTGGGGAAGAAATGTGGGCGCGCTCTCTCTCCCCACCGTAAAAAATCTCAGCCAAACCCTCTCCCGTTCCATGACCTAGACCCCCACCCCCGGCCCCCCAACGCAGCGGCTCAGCCCACGGCCACCCCTCTCCCCTGAGCTCCCCACCACCGCCCTCAACCTCTTTGTCGTCTGCCAGTCCTCTCCCTCCGCCACCTGCTCATCGCCCTCCCCTTCGCCACATCCACCGCCGCTTCCTCCTCCCCTCCTCCCTGTCCTCCTCATCATACCCCTCTCTTCTCCGGCAAACTCCGACCAAGCACAAGACCGCTGAGGAGGCCAGCATGCTTGAGGATCCGAGGGTGCTCAATTGGAGCACCAATTAGGTCAGGACCAATTCCATGATCTCGATGCTCTCGCTGGTTCCATTGTAGTCAAGGTATCCCAAAATTTTTAAAAAAATTTATACATGTTTCTTCTTCAAGATTTTAGTAAAAATGTGGGAAATTGCACAAGATTAATGTCGCTAATATCATGGAATTTGGGGGAAATTTTTTTCACATGCACAGTCTTTTTCACACGCTACCAATATTTTTCACCTGTACCTCCTTCACTGCAAAGTTTTCCAATTTTAATTTGATCATAGTTTTCCTATCATATTACATGAAAATCCTTTACATGATATAATACTTTCTTACGTACATGATTATTAAATACAACCATGTTTAAATACTTGAAATTATTGATCATATTTACTTAGTTTTGTGGTTAAAAGTAAGTATGCAACAAACTGCTTAAAAGGAAAAGGAAAAAGGAAAATAGACATCTGCAAAAGGAACTCTGTTTAAGACTAGCAAAATACGTGCATTGCCAAAGTCTTGATAAAACCTTTTTAAACTGCTAAACTTGCTATACTCTTCTCAAAAAATACTTTAATATTTTTTCTGTTGGTCCATTACTTATTAATCTTAGATCTCACTGTTGGTTGATTTTGTTACTGATAATAAACATAAATTGCATGATATTTTAGGCATAAAACATCTATGAACCTCGAAGGTTTTATGTTTCTATCAAATTTAGGCTTAAAACATTTCAGTTTTGGGTGATTTTCTGTTTTTTTCGTGTCTCAGGATCTTCATTCATTTTTTTCAGAAAAAACATCTCAGGAGATCTTCTATGCATAGTTCGATGGGTTGATTCCATGGTGAGAGATCCTTCCTCAATATCCTCGAATTTGGGTTTATGATTTGTTTTGACGATTTATGTGAATCTTTTGAGGAATTGCTACAGCTTTACATTATATTATGTGATTCACGTAATTCTAATTACACTGTGACTTTTAACTTGCTTGGGCACGGGTTGGAACTAAATTTTAACTTGATTGGATCACAGTGTAATTAGAATTAAACATTGGAACTAAATTTTAACTGTGAAGCTGCAGCTTTTATTATATAATTTTAACTGTGAATCACATAATTCTAATTACCTTTACATTATATTTGAAACTTACAATCAGTCAAACCCTGCTAAACATTGCTAAACATTGGACAAAAAGGAAATAAAAACTAAAAAATTTTTTTGACTTCAATTGCAAATTAGTTATGTAATAGTTTGATACTCTGTTCCTTTCCAATTTTGTTTAGGATCTAGCATGTGTCATGTACTTTTCAATTATTCTTTGATAAAGTACAGGGGTTTTCGAGTTTAAGACCTTGACGTTTTCCTCCAAAATATCAACACAATTAAGTTTCACTGTGGTTTATTTTGAATTGCAAGTTGAAATGTTCAAATTCATCAAATTTTGGGTTTCATCAAATTCTGGACATCAAATTCCTATAAACTAAAGATGTCTATACATTTATTTTGAAGAAATGTTAACACAAGTGCAACAATTCTATTCCTATAAACTAAATTTTTTTCAATATGCACAGTGTATTGGATTCTATTACTAGACTCCAACAAAGAACTTGCCTGGAATGTAACAAAGATGGTATATGTGTGCTAAATAGCTTTAGACAGATAAGCCTTTGGCAATACGACATATGATAACTATTATTTACCTGAGATTAGAAATTGACAAAGAAAATATAGGAACCTACAAAGTCACTTGAAAAGTAGTCACATAATAACAATCGGAAATTCTTTATTAGGACTCTAACATTTTGAATTGCTTTCTACTTCTATCAAATTAATCTGTAGTTTGCATTTTCAAATTTCTGTAGTAGCTATTGTTGTTATTAAAACTATCATTTTTTTGGTTTTTGGTTTTGTTTATAGAACTATTAATTAGGTAAATGTTCCATTTCGCACCTTTTAACCAAATAACTTAGTGATCTCAGAGGAACTACATTTTATACATGAATGATATTAAGATTTGAGCTGCATTTAATATATATATTAACGTTTGTTTGTTTAGTTTATATTGCTTGGGAATTTTTTTGTGAATTATGTTAAAATCAACACACTCACCCTTGCTACTATGCTACAAAACACAATGTTGGTTGTTAAATTAAAATTTAGGTTGCCGGTAGGAACTAATAATTTCTTTTGTTTATTGTTTGATATTTTGATCTTATCCTGTCTTAAACTTTGATCTTTCATTTTGAATTATTTAGTTCAATCAAGTAGAAGACATTGAAGACTAAGAAGAAAAAGAAAAACCATAACAATAAAAAACAGAAGCTCTGTAACGAGTTAGAGGTAAACTTTGAAGTTTGAACAAAAATTTAATCTCATCTAATCAATTTTGATGTTATCTTATCATTAACTTTGGTGATGTAGCTGCCATGACCCATCAAGCGAAAACAAAGGAAACTGATGCCATTAGGTATGTCAGTCTGTTTATCTTATTGTTATCGAACCACCAACAGTGTAGAATTGTCTAATTCATTTGGATTCTGAAGCAGAAAGTATTCAAGAAGGAGATCTGTGAACCTGGCATCTGAAGTACATGAATCTAAAGATACTTCATATGAGATTCTCGATGCCAAAATTCATGCTTGCTCCGTGATACGTGAACTTCCAAACGAAACCCTACCCGACGCGGACAAAGCTACAACTTCCGTGAATCACATAATAAAAGCCACGGAAAAAGATAATAGAAGGTAACTCATATTTCATAATATCAACAGATACTACGGTTCATGTTTGTTTAGTGACCGGTGTGTATAATTGTTTTAATTGATGTTATGATTGTTAAGACGACACAATTTTAGTATTGTCCTAATGCACATACCCTTGAAGTAGGAAGTCTTCAAGAAGGAGATCCGATTTGCTGAGTTGAATAAAAACTTTGGTTTGTAATTTAGTGAGATTTGGGGTTGCAAGTAGAATCAATAATGCTCCTATTTGACCACCTTAACTCTAGCTTGCAATCGGTTTGTGTTTTAGTGAGATTCTGTTTGTTTACAGAGAGCTTGCAATTCTGGAAGGGATGAGACATTGATGAAGAGATCATATCTACCCTTTTGGATTGTTCTTTTACCATGGATATAAGGCATTTTGGGCCGGGGTCGTTGCACTCCGGTCAAGGACTGTTGTTTTACCATGGGTTGCTTTGAGCTTACGAGAAAAAAAAGCTTCTGAGCTTTGAGCTATTACATGGAGAGGAAAAAAACCTTAGAGAAGAAACCTCCACATTGCTGTTTTCCGTGTCTCAGGTACATTGAGTTTTCAGTTTTTTGGCTTTTGTTTAAATGTGGTGGCACTTTTTGATTATCAAGAATAGTGAGCACAAATGAAACATCTGCAAAATGTTAATATTGTGATGTCTTCCAAATAAAACATCTTGCAAAGAATTTCCCATTATAAAAATGTTTCTCCACTTTGTGTCATTTTCAGGATTCGGTAGAAATCAGGAAGAAGATTAGTTGAAGAGTAATCCATTTGGAAAGTCCACCAACCAATGTTCACTTCAAGGTTTGGCATCCTCCGAACTTAGGTCTGGCTTAATAAATAGAACTGCTCATGAAAAAAATGCTATTGACTTAATAATGATGTAACCTCATGCTACTTCTTTAGAGTCAATTTAAAGGAACCCTTATGGTTCCCAATTTTATGTTGGAAGAACAGTATTTCATATATGCAAGGAGAATTTGCTGTGAAGACTGCTCTTTGGCATAGCAGAATGCTACAAATATCATGTAAAAAATATTTTTTAAAAAAATAACAAAACAAAAAAATAAACTTTGATATGCATTTATTCTATGTTACAGTAATGTGAGGGGAAGGTTACAGTAAATTTCCAGTTGCTTGGTTTCTGTTCTATGTATTTAGAGAAGAAACCAATGGAAGTTTTACTCTTGCACAAGTTTTTAAATGATTTACTGCTCATTCTAATTTTTATTTTCTAAATAACTAATTAATCAAAGAAGATAGAAGACAATTTTACTAACTTCCAAAAAGAAGATAAAAACTACTTACAGGAAAAATGATTTTAAAAAACTTCTGGCAATACCTTTGTTTATAGAAACCAATGTTTTTATTGACAATGCCTTTATTTTTTTTTTCATGTATCAATATATATATAGGCTAGAGGTTATAATTTGAGTTTTTTATTGGGCTAATTTGTTCTTTGAAAAGAAGTAGCAGCATGAGATTGAGTAATGTCCATCAACATCTTTGATGCAACACACAGGGGTTGTCCACTGGAACCTGCACAAGACCAAAAACGTGTATGAAAACATTTTGGAATACTAAATACTTTATCCATTTTCATCTCTTTGTTCTGTTCACTTGAAATGATATTGAATGTACTAGCCCTCATATATGAACGATTGAATGACGGTTCCTTTTAATGTACACGCTTTTGAGTGCAACCATGAACTTGGTTGGTGAGTGCAGTAAAATAAACCGGAGCAGGTCAGAAGTAAAATAAACTTTGTTCTGTTCCTTTTTTTCATTTTAACCAAAAATTAGCAGATCCAAATCTTCTATTCTCAATATTTGCTTCTAATCCCTTCCATTTCTCATCATTTTTTGCAGGATCCAGCTAGATCTGCCAGCCAAAACTCTAGACTACCAGAACTTCGGTATGCAAACTGTTGGTTAAATTTCCTATTCCACCATGAAGTTTTCAATTACATCATGTTTTCTTCTTTTCTAATTTGTTCATGTATATTTTTTGTTAAGGTTTAATGCTTTGATCCATGTCCTATTTTTGGGTTGGTATTGGTGGTAGTAGTGTTTCTTAATACTTAATAATAGTGAAGATCACATCTCTGTTTGTAGAAGTAGAACAATAATCTGAAGAAAATGCTAACTTGCAAAGGAAAAGCTCAAATACAAACACAATTCATATAATCTTTTATTTGTTGCTTTTGTTAATCTTTAGGATGGGGAAGAAATTACTCTACTATCAACGTCTTCTTTCAATCCCATATCAAATGCACGATCAGATATGCCAAATGTTGAGGGGGATTTAAAATCATAAGGAAGGGGAAAACCAAGTGCCGAATGAGAAAAAGAATGTTGGCAGTAAAGTTTCTAAATACTAGCATTTAGAATGAGAAGAGATTCTAAATACTGCCACCTTTACTGGCAAATACTGCTATTCCTGCATTTTATAAATGCTATTCCTGGCAAATAGTAAAGTTTCATCCTTACTGACAGGATTTAGGGAAGTTTCTAAATACTGCACACTTTATACAGAATAGCATTTATAAACTATAAATTATCATACTCCCTAAATACTGCATTTATAATCATAGCAAATAGTAAAGTTTCTAAATACTGCCAACTTTAAATTTAGGGAATATGTAAAGTTTCTAAATAGCAACTTTATATTCAGCAGTAAATGCCAAGTTTCTAAATACTCCCAATGTAGTAAATGCATTTATAAATACTGCAGGTTTCATCCTTACTGTTTACAATTAAACCCATCAATCTTAAGCCAGCAATCGTCATTTTCATTTTCATGCTAACAAAAAGCAATAGCCATAGTATATTAATTGTATGCATTCAACATTTTCATTTTCATTTTGGATGTTTGCATTCAAAATTTTCATTTTTCAAACTGTTGCAAACATTTTCATTTTCTAAAGTGATTCTAAAGTGCTTTAGAAATTGATATCAAATTGTTGGAAAAAAAATTTATTTTTCAAATTGTTGCAAACATTTTCATAGAACTTCTAAAGTGCTTTGAGAGGATAATTATTAAGTTTTGTTAAATTGATACATTCAAACTGTATTATGAACCTGTCTTTGGACATACAAACAGTTTGAAAAGAAATTTTAATAAATCCAAACTATATTAGTTGTATATCAATTTCATCAATCTTCATTTTCATTAATCTTCAGTTTTAATGGGTTGCTTTTTTTCAATTTCAATGGGTTCTTCGTTTCAAACTGTTAATATACTATGGCTAATGCTTTTCATTTATACTATGGCTACTGCTTTTTGTTAGCAAACTAATTAAGCCAAGGCCCTCCCATATTCTGATACAAATTTTAGTATTGATACATCTCGAGTGTTTGGATGTCAAAAAATGCCCTCCTACATTTTGATACTAATTAAGCCAAGGCCCTCCTACATTCTGATACCAAGTTAAAGTTTCCTTATTTTTTGAAGTTTTTTTAAGTCATGCAACTTGCAGAGGTTGCTGTAGAATCAAAACAACTTTTTTAGCAAACTTTAACTAATGTATATTGGGTTTATTGTCCCAAGTGTTCGATTTCAGGTTTATTATATACATCAGGATGCGTTTGGGTTTATTGTAAATGCATCGGGATGTGTTCAGTTTCTTCTTTTTAAGTCATGCGTCACTTATTTCTGCTAAGCTTTGAATTGCCATCCTTTTGATTGAAAGGATAAGTTTATTGGTTTATTGGTAATAGAGGTTAGCAGCTTGATAACTGGGATGGTTAGCATATGTAACATTAGCTTAAGTTAACTACAGCTAAGCTTATCCTTAATGAATATTTTAACTTTTATGGCTTTTATGGATATTTATTAGCAGTTTGCTGATTTCATGTTCTTAATGCTTTTGTTTGCTGATTTATTAGTAGGGTTTAAACATCAACATATTCTTGATGCTTCTGTATATTAACTGCCGAATAATCACAAAATATTGCTGATTTCATGTTCTCAAAGACAACAATGTCTCAAATAGATGTACAAGGTTCTCTTCGAAGTTCTTCCATGAAAGATATAAATTAATAAGTTTCTGAAAAAGCAAGGCACTTAAATCTGAACAACAATGCACTGTGGATTAGTAATAACATTTATGAATCCCAGTTGTTGATATATTTTTTGTTCTTTATTTTTCTTTCCATATAGGAGAAGGAGAAATTGATCAAAGAACTAAGCGAGAAGACCATGGTTGAGGTATACAAATCTATGTCCTGTTACTCAGGTTACTGCATTTTCTTATTTTTCTAATACCCATTACTGTAACTTGCGCAGAGTATGCTACGCAGTCCCATGTTCACTTTACTACACTGAAAGCAAAACCAAACAATTGTAAGGAGCAACAAAATGAATAGCATATATATGAGCACACAACATCAGTCTTGGGATCCTCAAAAAAAGATAATCAAACATAGTTGTACTTGAAAAGGTGTGATCATAGAAATCATTATAGCCTAATGATGCCACAAAGAAAAATTTAGGTAATGATTAAGTTCCTATGGTATTTTAGCATTGATTAATATTTGCTGCAGCTGCATGCAAAAGATTGAAGATGGTGGATGTCATCCATTATGCATTTGAAAGCAAATGATAGGCAAATAATGTTGCAAAGAAAGCATGAAAGCTTGATGACGTTGCAAAGAAAAACTCAAGTAACAATTAAGTTTCCATAGTACTGATTGATATTTCCTGTATTATTAACTTCAAGTCCATGGATCCACCAGTCCTTTCTACTTTTAAAATAGTGTCCATTATGCAATCATTTCTTGGAAGTTTGCCAGAAACAAAAGTTATTCTCATTGTGTTAGCCCACCATGTAAATTGTTAGGTAGAAACAAAACTTCAAGTTTGCACTCAGATAACAATAAAACATGATTTGAAGTTTACACTGTTAACTGATACGGATGCATATCAGTAGTATCATACCAAATTTAAACCATGCTGATCCCACCAAAACTAGCCAAAAACAATGATATTGGTTAACATCTAAATAGGAGTAGGGGTTTGGAAGTGCCAAAAGTTAATTTTGTATAAGACTTCAGGAAAAATAACAAACCATCAAATTAGCAAAAGAAAGCATTCAGATCAACCATTGAAATCCCAGTTAGAAAATTTATCTGGAAAATTGAGTACATCACATTTGCAATGTGAAATTCCTTTGAAGACCTTTTTCCTCCTTCGTTGGGTCATCACCGTATACACCTCAAAGAGATTATAAGGGAAGAAAATGCCAAGCATGGAGCAATCGAAAACCCTGTAAACTTTTATCAGAATAGGATAATATAATTAGTTTTATCATATCAAATTTAAACTGTGCCAACCCACCAAAACTTGCCAAAAACACTGATATTGGTTAACATCTAAATGTAAACTTTTGCCCCCGAGAACTCCTCTGATTCCTCTGATAGTGATGTGGATGCGAGGAGCTCGATGCATCACCGTTCTCAATTTGTTAAAACTGTTAAGAAAAGATCTGTTGTGTGTTTGGGAATTGCATTGGTTGAATAAGTTTGGTATTTGATGATGAAATTGATGCAAACAAAGTAGGGAATTGTTATCTTTTGTTGCATTGATAGAGAACTTGTAGCAATTTGCAGGACATTTGTTATATTTATGGAAATTTGCAGGACAATTTGCTGCAATTCACCGAGATGGTTATTATTTGTTATTATTGAAATTGTAGCAATTTGCAGGACATTGGTTATCTTTTGTTGATGAACATCCCTGTTGAGTGTATGGCCAACAAAATTCAATTATTCTCATTGAAGTTCGTTTGTTATCTTTTTTTGTACATGGCAATGAAAAAAATTTATAGTATATTTCTTTCTTAAATTATTTCCATGACACTAAGTAATTTGTTGGCCGATTGTTATTCTCATTGAAATTCATTTGTTATCTTTTGTTGTACATGGCTATGCAAAAAAGTTATATTATATTTCTCACTTAAAATATTTCCATGACATTGAAGCTATTGAATTGAATTTAGCCGTTTTGCTTCATTTTTTGTATCTATCCGTATTGTTGGTAAGTTATTCAATCCTAATTGTTACTTGGTTTATGATGAGATAAGATACCCTTTTAGACGTACTTGCTACGTTTGGCTGTAGGTTTTTGGTTGGATAAGATTAAGAGAATGGTATCCTCTTAAAAATAATCTTTTGGCTGACTTGAATGATTTTTGCAGGAATTAGATCTCCCGAAAGAGAGCCCAACGTGAATAAATTGATCGAGCTGATGCATGTGAAGCAGGATCTCGCCGAGGCTAGGGCTAATGTATGGAAACAAATGAGAACATCTCCGCCGAGCTGTGATGCAGATTTTTCCATTATATGTGGTTTAAAGCTATTTCTTGATTGGAAAAATTGAATTTTTTTAAATATGATTTCAGAAAGAGACTAGATGGGACGAAGCAAAATAGTAAGATGGAGTCAGTTAGTATCAAGATGCTCGGAAGTCTGCTACAGTTAATTTAAAAAAGATCCAATCCTTTTTAGCCATGTGTTTTTATGCCATCAATTGAAGCATATAATAAACTTGACCTGTAAATAAATATATCAACTACAATATCTTTTGGAATGGGTGAAATGAATTTTATTACAAAACTAAAGGCGTACATAATGTTTAGAATGAAATTTTTAGTTCATGTGTTTATTTCCTTACTCAGATAGTGATTTTTTTTGTTCATATTGCAATTGTTTTTATGCCATTTAAGTTCTTATGCCAATCAGTTTCATTACTATGGCAAGTGGAATTTCTCTTCTGATTACTACTATGCAATGATCCTTGCTTTGAGTTATGTCCTAGGTGTGTTTATGGACTTTTGTCATCACATATTATTATTTTTGGCAAAATTAGGTTTGGTAACCTTTGTGCGCCAGTGACTTATATTCTTCGTTTGGGATGCATTGGCAGGTAGCCTGCAAATGTATACTTACATGCTCAGATAGTGGAAGAAGGTGCTTTCAAGTCGAAGAGAGAATATATATTTTCAAATAGAGAATGTTATGGTCCTTCCATCAATTGTTACTATGCTCTTCATTGTATTATTTGAAGATGTTTCATAGCAATAAGATGGTGGTTATGCAATAGTGTTGTATTGATGTTATTTAATCCGAGTTAGTTTGCAATTTTGGTTTGGTGGAACCGTGAATGTATTCTAAAATTTGATTTGCAATGAAGGTTATTTTGATTTTTTTTTGATACAACAGAAATGCGGTTATTTTGATTTTTAGAAAATGTTATTTTAACATTTCCAAATATGGGTTAATATATTATTTGCATAAAATTTTATTTTTAAATATCATCATGCACTAATTTTTTTATTCATTCAAATTGCCCTCTTTCAAGTATTCTGTAAGTTCTATGATCAAAAAGGCTAAAACAGATTTGCCTTTAAGATGTTTTGCATGCATGGATTCAATTTTGGTTTAAGTTTGTCGTGCTATATTTTGTAGATCAGGTTTTATCGCTAAGTTTGATAGCGAGACTTTTGAACCATCAGACACATCTGATGTGAACTGTGTTTCCATGATCGTTGAAAGATGCATATATGATCTTCTATTGTGTGTTATGATGCATTCGTATATTCAGTAATCAGGGAAATTTCTTGCACAAAATGGACGCTATTCTTCAGTAATCCAAGCACCAAGCAATTGCCGATGACATTTCATGATCGTAGTTCAATTTTGGTTTACGTTTGTCATGCTCTATTTTGTAAATCAGGTTTTGTCGCTATGTTTGATAGTGAGACTTTTGAACCATTAGACACATCTGATGTGAACTGTGTTTCCATGATCTTTGAAAGATGCAGATATGATATTCCATTGTGTGTTATGATGCATTCATTTATTCAGTAACCAGGGAATTTCCTTGCACAAAATGGAGGCTATTCTTCAGTAATCCAAGCACCAAGCAATAGCCGATGACATTTCATGATCGTAGTTTTTGATATCAATATAAAATTGGATCAGTAGTGTAACTTTTCTGATATATAATTTTGTATTAATAAAATAAAAGGGGAAACCAAATTCTCTGGAGAAGTAAATTTGGGAGGGAGCTAAAAATTTTTGTGAACTAAATAACTATTATTATGCTTTAATTTTAGGGGGGAATAAGATTTTGAGGGGGAAATATCTTAAATGAACCGTGCGCACGGGTAATAACTATATATATTACATTTGACAACTGTTTTTAAATTCTAGAGCTGACTAGGACAAGCTGACTAGGACAAACAGATTGGTAGATAGACATCTTGGATTTAATCTTGAGGAATGGATGGTTGAGATGAGATCTGTTGGAAAGTTTTGAAGGGAAAACCATTTCTAGGGAAATGAAAGTTTCTGGGGAAATGGAACTTTTTGGGAAATGAAAGTTTCTGTGGAATAAAGAGTGCACACAATTAATGCATTTGGGAAAAAACTTTAACGTGCACTTAATGCTGCAGATTGAATATTGCCGCAGATCGAATGATCTCTTCCTCATCGTGGGGCTCATCGTTTCTTCGACACATGGGGCACCAAGATGAAAATAATTTCTTGTGCCAAAGGCACGAAGGCGCCTGCTAAAATTTTTTACCCTTATTCATTGTTCCGCACCGAAGGGACCCGCGCTGAATTTGATGTTCCGTGCCGAAGGCGCCCGCTAAATTTTAAACCCCAATTTGTAATTCCGCGTCGAATTTGTGGTTCTACGTCGAATTTGTGGTTCTACGTCGAATTTGTTGTTCTGCGCTGAAGGGGCCTGTGTCGAATTTGTTGTTCAACGCCAAAGGGGCCCACGTCACTAAATATTTTTATGCCAATTTATTGTTCCATGCAATTTTGACCAAGGAAATAATTTTTTTGGAAGAAAGATTTCGCGGGGGAAATCTTAAATGAACCGTGCCCGCGGGCACGGGTTATGACTAGTATATATATATGGAAGATGTATATGGTTGCCTATCTGATTGTAAGCGGATACGCTTGAACCGGTGTTTGGATAGATCATTATATGAGTATCTGTGTGTGTTGGCGTTGTTGTATGAGACTTTATGTGATGATGTGTATGTTGTGCTTGGATATATGCTAGGAGACATACATGGTCGTATGTCTATATCTATATATAGAGATGCATGTGTATGTATGTACAAAACCATGAATGTGTGTACTGTGAAATGGTATAAGTGTTGATATATGAATGTGTTGTATATAAGTTAGGGGTAGATTGACCCTGTATATCTATATTTACCCTTAGCTATGTCCTGAGTTGGAAAGTCCGAGAACGGACTTTAATTTAAGGTGGGTAGGATGTAATGACCCCAAAATTCACATACGTGTATTAATATGTATTTTTGAGTGTATATATGTGCGTATAAGTTTTGGGGAATCCTTATGTATTTTATTTAATTTTTGTCAAGCTAAAAATTATTTTTAAATAATTTTGTATGACATATACTAATGTCTTGATGAGTAATATTGTATGTGTATTAAGTGGGTATAGTTATTTTTCTAAAAAAACAAAATCCTAATTTTTTCCTAAGGGACACCTCCACATTTGATGTGTCAAGATATCCTTGATCCTTACCTAACCCAAGGCTTGGTGGCATGCTTAGAGGATTTTAGGGAGATGAGGTGGCTGCTCTAGGAATTAGAGAGAAGGTTTCATTTACTCCCTCCCTCCCCAAAGATCAGGCCGAATTCATCGCTTCCCTTTGCTCACTCTTAGACATTAGGGAGGCTGAGCACCCGTAGAGCTACTCCACCCTCACTCTGAACACCCCCGTAGCATCCCTGTCATCGTTTGGGTGTTGTTGCTCATTCTAGGAGCTTGTGGAGGAGAAGAAGGAAGATGGGTTGAAGGAGGAGCCATAGGGATTTGGGCTACCCCCTTGTCTCTCATCACCACTGAGGTAGGATTTCCATCTCAACTAGTATTAGAGTTGCATGTTTAGTTTCATAAGAAAGCTTGCATCTTTATTTATCCAAGACAACTCATGCACCATTCATATATCTTGAGTTTGTATGGTTGTGTGCGGTGAACAATCCTAAGTTTTGTATGGTTGTGTGCGGTGAGCAATCCTAAGTTTTGTATGGTTGTGTGTGGTGAGTAATCTTGAGTTTCGTATGGTTGTGTGCGGTGAGCAATTCTAGACAGATTCATATGCTGCTTGTTTTGCTTAGTCCTTCCAATCTAGAATTGAGTTTGCTCTGAAATATTTATGTCCTAAATATTGGACTGTTATCTATAACTTCCATGTTGTGAACTTTTACTAATTCGGACTGTAATTAGGACAAAAAATTCCATCTTTATAATTTGTCGGAATTTCATCCAGTCTGCATACAGTTTGGCAAAACGTAGATCAGTCCCTACATACTCCATAGAAATTGATGATCTTCGTCTCGTTGGAAAGATAACAACTTTTTCTACAACTTTTTCTGTGTGCACATTTTTGATATTCTAACTGTAACATGTCTTAAACTAGCAATCTTTACAGCTCATAGAATCTGTCTAAAAAACAGATTCGATAGGTCTCACCAAACAATTCACCATAAATCACACAGTTCATATTTCTGCATGAAAATTTATAGGTGAATCCAGCACAACTATATCTACAACTTTCATTTGTATTGTATATGCATGTTTAATACAAAATTATGAAGAAATGTGCTTCTTAATATAACTGTTCTGTTTTTCTAGCAAGCTGAAAGATTTGAATGTTGTTTTAAGCTCTTTTTGAGTTAAACTTGCCATCAATGTTCTTAATTATTTCTGTTACATGGTGATATGTGGTTATGTTCTTGGCACATGCAAAATGATGATGTGAATATGGTTATATGTTTCATGTATATTATGTGAAATGCGAAAGGGAATGCACAAGGCGATGCATGTC
The DNA here is from genome assembly GCA_030789695.1 of Scilla litardierei. NCBI lineage: Eukaryota > Viridiplantae > Streptophyta > Magnoliopsida > Asparagales > Asparagaceae > Scilla > Scilla litardierei. Next base: position 24,941 of record JAULAV010001837.1, on the reverse strand, counting down.
CCAAATATGTGATGAACTATGGAAAGAAAGAAATGGAAAGTGTTATGTTTCATTAAAATGACTAAGTCCTCTTAAATGAGGGTGACATCGGGTTAGGGGGAAACACAGGTAAATTATAGGAGTTAAGGAGCAGGCAGATGATAGGAATTCTCACCCGATGTGTCACTCCCGGAAGGGGGAGTTGAAAGGGTTGGAGAGGCCGCTGGTGTACTCGTGGTGCACCATGACGGTAACTGATGGTTTGCTCCGTTTTCCACAGAAAAACCGAGATTTGTCTCACTCCATACCTTGCTCCGTTCGGGTAGGAGAGTTACGAGAGGCCCCTCCAGTGCTTGTGTCGCTGGTTGCGGTACCACTTTTCACCCACCCCAGGTGAAGTCCGACTCCTTAGCATTCTACGATTTACCCGGGTTCCAAAATGCTAACCAATGGATTAATTGTTAACCCTTATTATTCTTGTAGCAATGATAAATGTATGTGTTGTTTACTTGCGTTTCCTTACTATGGTTCTTTTATGTTGTATACCATTGTTGTACACCTTCCCTGTTGCACGTGCACGCTTTCACATGTTCATAACTATAGCTGTTACTTCCTTTACTACAGTAGATGTTTATGCCATGACATACACTCTGCCTACTCACGAACACCCTTGTCCGCACTTCATGTAAGGACTAGTTGAGATATGGAATTCCTACTGGGTCACGCGTTAACATGCCCCACCGTTGACTTTTCAGGTGTTGGTGATGGAGTTGGTTGATGGCTAGGAGGTGGAGCAGTGGAGTTCTGTGGATGAGTTAGGTTGGGATGGCGAGGGGTGAGGAGAGGGTGTTTGTACTTTTGGGATTTTGTTTGGGTAGTGATGAGATGTTGATAGTGGACGTATGTACAGATGGATGATGTATAGATATCAGACCTTTCTTTGGGTTTAGTTATTGTACAGTTTCCCTCAGTGTTTCTTTTTGTGTTTATGTTTTTGGTTACTTGGTTGTGCTTTGGGAACATTACATGTACTATCCCAGCAGTGCGCAGTGGACCTTCTTGTGTTTGTAATTTTGTATTTTCTTCGTAGCACCCCCCTCTTTGGGAATACCTGATACGGATTCGTACTTATCGGGTACCCTAGGGAGCGGGGCGTTACAAGTATACTATTAGAAATTATCCAAACAGGTCTTTCAGTATTTATAGAGAACAAAAGGCCACATACTGATGAATCTGAGGTCAGCAAAGCTTGATATCATTTGATATACTGACTCTGATTTTTGTTGGATGCAAAGAAGGTATGAAATCTGTACTATGAGGTGCCATCTACTAGAAGCGGGCTAAATAGTCTCATATATAACCTCTTCTAACATGGCTGTATATTTCATATCATATTAGGTGACATCCAATCATGGAATAAGTCTGTGTAATTTTGTCACATAGCAGCAAATTATGGAGGGTATTGAAAAACCACATAGATTATTTTGTGACAATAAGTTTGCAGTTTTTATATTCCAACAACAACAAAAACTTGACAAAGTTAAGGTATTTAGAGATCAAGTTCCTGGTTGTAAACAAAACAGTTCGGAGTGAACAGTGAATATAGAGCACATCAGAACAAGTTATATGGTTTTGGATCCACTTACTAAGAGATTGCCACCAAAAAGGTTTCATGAGCACTTTGCTCTTATATGTGTTATGTTAGTTAAGGCTATTCAGTTCTACTGGAAGTTTGTTCTTTTGGGTGCTCAAATAATATAAATGTTTTAAGTTTTTCAGTTTAAGGTAATTTTCTGTAGAAATAAAGTTTTTTGGTTTGGTAACACTCCAATTTTTGTTTCATTATTACAAAAGGGACATTTAACAGCGCTTAAATAAGGTCTTTAACAGCACTTCTGCGTGTTGTCTATCTCGACGCTGCTACATGTGGGATGGTTTTAATAGCGCTTTACAAGCACTGTAAAAGGTCCCCATAGACAGATTCTTTGGTAAAAGCGTTGTTAAAGGTCAACCAAGGACAACGCTTGTACTAAAAAGCGCGTTTTTAGTACAAGCGTTGTCTAAGGTCCTAATAGACATCGCTTCTTTAGTATAAGTATTGTTAATGGTCCACCATAGACAGCGCTTGTAATAAACAAGAGCTATCTATCTGGGACCTTAGACAACGTTTGTTTAGTACATGCGTTGTCTAAGGTCCCAATAGACAGCGCTTCTTTAGTACAAGCGCTGTTAAAGGTCCACCATAGACAGCGCTTGTACTAAACAAGCGCTATCTATCTGGGACCTTAGACAATGCTTGTTTGGTACATGCACTATCTAATGTCCTAATAGACATCGCTTCTTTAGTACAAGCGATGTGAAATGTACACCATAGATAGCGCTTGTACTAAAATGAGCTATCTATCTGGGACCTTAGACAGCGCTTGTTTAGTACAAGCGTTGTCTACGGTCCCAAATAGACAACGCTTCTTTATTACAAGTGTTGTTAAAGGTTTACTGTAGACAGCGCTTATACTCGAGAATGATTATGCAAGGCCAAAATCAGCAAGCTTTAAGTTTACCTCGTTGTCGATTAGTAAATTTGACACTGCACATTTCATGTCGAACACAACAATAGCATTCGAAAAAGGTTATTTAGAAATACTTACAATGGGCTTTAATAATTACCTTTTATGTCACGATGGAGAACTTGATTCATATGGCAATAATGCAATCCCATTAGCAACTGCCTTATGTTGCACAATCATATTGTTTAGAATGATGTCAGATGTCAAAAAACAACAAAGAAATAATATGCATGACGACAACATTCAATCTTCGGTAACATCAATGACGACAACATTAAAGAAAACATTTTGCTGCAAATAATAATATGCATCATAAGGACGCAACTTTATCATCAAAGATCGTAAATTTACCAAAGATCACAACTTTATCAAAGTGTAAAAAATAAAGTTTCACTAATTACCGACCTTTAGTTTCGAGATCTATGCTAAAGGACAAAATTCTGGACCACATAACGACACCAATCTTCCTTGACTTCAGCTAGTTGATCATGAGAGTAAATAGCATAATTATAGCCAGGGAAGTACTACAAAATAGAATATCAGAGCAAATATATGTTATAATCAAATAACGTTGATTAATGTCAAAATAAAAAAATGCGATAAATTTAAATTAAAACTAAAACTACATATCATAACTGGGATGATGTTTTCATTTTGTGAAAGGATTTCTTTTATGAATCTCATAACATAATAACCACAATCAATTGTATTGGTCTGAAGGGGGGCGCTATACAATTCAAAAATGAAAGATTAAATGAATGGTTTATTATCCTTGTTTGATCTAGATTTTAGAAACATATTAAATTAGAAAATAACGTTGTACATACATATATACGGATCCACATGGTTTTGTTTGATCTAGATTTCGAGACTCTGGTTTCCTTACAAGCATTGTAAATGCACAAAGCTCTAACAAAAAAATAAATTTAGTCAACTCATTAAATTCAACATATATCATATTTATATATTGACATAAAACACATTTAACTTACTTGTCGAATGTATCCTTCATGTTTCGATTATATTTTGGATCATGATGCAAGAAATCCAAATAATATATTGTATCTGTTGTGGCATTAATGACTAACAACACCCAATGACCCGTACAAACGTAGTTAGCAAATTCTAAGTAATTACATTCTTATAAATTCATTAAAGTAAATAAAATATATTAAAAAGTTATTTACCATGTATTATATGGTGCCAAGAATAACTTTCCTGGCTCATTATATGCAAGAAGTGCATGGTAGTAGGTTATTTTTGAAATCTACAGTTTTAATTTACCACTACCAGTACCTATAGAGGATGCATGAGTCATGGTAGTAGGTGATGCGATTAGTACTTTTGTTGCATAGCCAACCAACCATATTGAGTTGGTCTCTATGGTAAGACTTCTTATGGTATACAGTAGATTCTTATATTGTTGTTTCATTATTTTCTAACTAAATGATTCACTTAAATGCTTTCTCATACAGGTGCCTGCAAAATCTAACGGCAACGATTCGGTTAAAACAAAGGAGTCAGGTACTCCTAAAAAGAAACAAGAAAAAGTAAAGTCAAAACATCAGGAGCCCTCCCCTGCAGTTGGTGCAACTACTAAAAAGAAACAAGAAAAGGTAGAGTCAAAACATCAGGAGCCCTCTCTTGCATTTGCTGCAAATAATCTCTCTATGTATTGAAATTTTATACGGATATATGCTACACAAAAGCTTGAAGGTGGTGTGCTGTTACACATAGATATGTAGAGATAAATTTTTGGTATATCATATATAGAGTTAATTAGTCAACAAGTTGTCAATGAACTTCTTCAACACGAATGGTTGGATTGTCCGATAATCTGTGTATATATCAAGTACTTTAAGAAAACAACTTTTAGAATTTCTTTTCCATTAAACGTTGATATTATTGATAACTTATTTTTAATCTTCATTTAAGGTACTTGTACTATGAGTTGGTTCTCAATAGACAAAACATGCACACGGAGATTCTCATTCTTAAGCCCATATAATACATAATGTGACAGGGAAGCTAAAACTGCAGATTTCAAAAGCGCCTACACAAGAAGCACTATGAAGCTAGTTAACCTTAGCCCATAGAAATATGACAAGTTCAACTTACGGCACTTGAGTGTAAAACACTTCTACAGCTGAGTGCGCTGAGGATTATCAGATCTAACACTGAAGGGCTCCAGATGTCATATTTCCATGGAAAATGTAAAAAGGTATATGTCTCTTTTTCTCGTGCTGCAAGTTTCATTTCTTCTGTATGTCAGGTAATTATTAAGTGAGTCGAGAAAGTTGTTTCCCGTAAGAGATGGGCAATGGACGAAGTGCAAGAAAACTGGCAATGGAAGCGCACAACTGTAAAAGAATGATAAAAATGCCAAATTCATGGCAGATGGCTCCCTATAATGGACTATCAGGACAGTATGTGTTTTGAAAGAGATGTAGAAGAAAGGGAAGTAATGACAGCAAATTAGGTTCAGCTGTAACATTATAAGAATACTGAAATGAACCATTTTTCACAGCTCTGGTTTCATGGTTTCCATCAATGTATTCTTTCAATAATTTCAGAAGTTCACAACCCCTCTAATGCACAAGTTCACATCCCCCACCCCTAATTCTTAACCTTTATTTGACAACATAATAGTCATGATTTTGTTACAACCTGACAAATAAAAGAACAACTATTTTAACATTTTAAATAATAACAAATTTACGACAAAATGCTTTTACCTTGCATCTCATTATCAATCTTTAAGTTTTGAAAGTTTCATCAACATGCATTAAGTGCTGACTTAAACCATGCTAGTAACATGACTTAAGAACTAGTCATTTGATCTACGTAACGGAAAAATGAAACCAAATTACAGTACCAGAAACCATATTTGAATTTGTAAGGGCAAAAGATAATACCACCATTGATGAATTGTAAGTAGAAGAATCTCATACTGCGAGTCTAATGGTTACCAGAATATGTTAAAACGGCTGCCAGTGGTTCTTCAAACCAATGCATTGACATGACAATCAATATACCATTCATAGCTATGGAATTTATTAATTTTTCAAAACACTCACAAATTATCATCTGGAATGGATCACAACTTCACAATTAATTTTTCAGTTCCCAAATCATTAGCAATTGGCTAATTTACAAAAAAACAATTTATTAACAAAATTTGTGAATAATCATTTTGTTTATCAGGCCATTATTATAGTACTCAAATGATGACAAATGATGACAACAGGGGCTGAATGAACACAATGTCCGTTAAAAACAAATCAGAAGCATCCACCATCATAGCCAGCACATGTTTGTGGTTTAATGAAGTAATATCAATTGTATATATGGATAAGATGTCTGACATTTTTTCATCAAACCAATCCTTTAACATGACAATCAAAATATCATTCATAGCCACAAAATTTGCAAACTTTTCAAAACATACACATGTTATTCACGTGTTTGCAATGGATCACACCTTCACATCTAATTTGTCAGATTATTAGAAGTTGGTAAATTTACCAGGAAAAAGGGTAATTTGTTTTAAAAAATTGTAAATAATTATTTTATTTATAGACTTTTGGCCAATGTTTAAATTACTCAAATATAGAAAACAGGACCTGGACACAAGGTCCTTCAGAAAGAAATCAAAAGCCACCTTCATAGCAAACCAAAATGAGTTTTGAATACAGATCATAGGGAAAAAATTGGGGACTTGATTTACCTTGTGCTTGAGGCGTTAGAGGAAAGCGATCTTCTTTGAGAGTGAAAAGATCACTGGGACTCGAGGCTTCGGATGAGAGCGATCTAGGGGGCTCGAGGCGTCGAAGGATGACGGCGTCGGAGGAGAGCAGCGTCAGGGGAGACTCGAGGTGTCGGAGGAGAGCAGCATCGGAGGGGACTCGAGGCTTCGGAGGAGATCGGCATCAGTGGAGAACGGCATCGGAGGGGACTCGAGGCGTCGGAGGAGATCCGTGTCAGAGGACATCAATCTAGGGGACTGAGGCGTCGGAGGAGAGCGACGTCAGAGGGGACTCGAGGCGTCAGAAGAGATCGTTGTCAAAGGGACTCGAGGCGTCTAGGGTTGAGAGTGAAAAGATAACAGGGTGAAATTATTGAGGATGACTAGAAGGGTTAAAAGAGAACGGTGAATTTCGGGTTTTTTGGCGTGAAGAGTCACGCGCTTTTCTCCCTAAATTGTTCTCAGCTCCTCCCCAAAAAACGTGGTTAATCCTCTACAAAAAACGTGATTAATTTTTTTTAGAATTGATTTTTATTTAGCTTACTTAAAATTCAAGACGAGGCGTGGTGATTCCTCCAAAACATGAGCAGTCCTAACGCTAATTCAAAAACTCGTTAATTTGTGGTTGCTGCATGGAATTTATTTAATTATTTATCCATTTAATAGATAATAAGGTTTCAAATAGTAGTTTAATAACATCAAAATACTTATTTCTAGTATGATAAAAAAGTTAGTATTTTTATTTAAATAATTATAATATACTACCCATTTCTATTAAAACAAAACCGTTTAATAGCGCTTTGTAAAAAGAACCGTTATTTAAGAAGCGTTGTCTATTACCTGACTTTTAACAGCGCTTACAGAAAGAAGCGATGTCTATTATCTGACCTTTAACAACGCTTGTAAAAAGAAGCATTGTTTATTATCTGACCTTTAACAGCGCTTGCAGAAAGAAGCGATGTGTATTATTTGTGTCTCTAATAAACAACGCTTGCAGAAAGAAGCGATCTCTATTATCTGACATTTAACAACGCTTGCAGAAAGAAGCGATGTCCATTATCCTACCTTTAACAATGCTTGCAGAAAGAATCTATGTCTATTATCTGTACATTTAATAAACAATGCTTATAATTGGTAAGCGTTGTCTAACATGTGCTATTAAATTTCTTTTTTGTAGTAGTGTATGGTTTGATCTTACTAAGGTTTAAGAGAAGACCAATTGGAAATAGGCATGTTAAGATAACATTACATGAAATTTACATGCTACACATCCACATCATAATCCATGTAATTCAATTAAATTTGCATATGTGATCATTGATGGGTCGAGCTATAATAAACGTAACAAAGGCCGCTTTGAACCTATGCTGGAATAATTGATGGACCTAATTGGTTATAGATACATTTTAGTAATGACATCAAATAGAGTACTCATTCGGTTATTTATGCAAAACATAATTATAAGGTTTGACATATAGCCAAAGTGAGAGATTATTGGATTATTAATCCAACGTTGGGCTTATATGTAAAATAATTACGTGATGCGTGCGGTCATATTAAGTTAAGTCTATTAAAAGTGATCTATTAAAGATATTGGGTATTTAGGGTTTTAATGTATCAGTCTATTAAAAGTGATCATTAATCCAACATTTGATTTTTTGTGGGTTTCGATCAAAACAAACAACTCAAGTTGGAAATTACCAAAAAATAAAGTCGGCCCATGAATAGTGTCTTGTGGCACAAGTTTTTTTCCAACTTTCCATCATCAAAGTTGTGGAAACACATCTCAAGCGTAACACCCCCCACAAAAAATAAGTTCTGCTTTAGTGCAGAATATTTGTGTGTTATTCCATTTGATGACTCGATATATATGAAGATTAAACATTAGCTGTTGCCATGCGATGCTAATACTGTAATATTTATCTCCCTTGTTTCTCTGCATGCAGGGCCTTGGATGCACCACGCTGCAGGGCCTTGGATTATAATGCGTACATGCACGCAATATAATCGAAACTAAAAGTCGTGTGAAAAAAAAACGATATAACACAAGAATAAGCAGCACACTGAAACTTACATGTTCAAAAAGGGTAAAGCTTTACAAGTAATGTTCTTCCACTCCAAAGATGTAATATTTATTCCAATTCTTTCACCGCTACTGACTACAATGTCTCCGATGGATATCATTTAGCCCCCAGCCATACTCATGATCGTGTGTAAATAAGAACTCCGCTCAGCCAAAGCGGATCTTGTGCGCGCTTGAGAAGTGCTTAGCAGCAGCAACCATGGCTGCAGCCTCAGCAGGCCTGAGCGACGACGATGAAGGCGAAGGCGATAGGCCCTTCCTCACATGACTTCTTTCCTCTGGAGAGATGAGGCAGGAAAGCCATGACGCTACGAATGCCCTCAAAGACCACATTGTTGGCTTTCTTCCTGTCAAAATCCGATCTCTTCACCGAGCAGGGGATTCACTAAATAAGAAGCTTGGAGTGGGGAATGCTTGGCTGATTAATTAAAATTCTATCCCATGCGAAGCGCAATTTATACACACTTTCTGTGGAGTTGCTTGATGGCCAAGTCACCTTGCGTTTAGAGAACACGGGGCAAATGGGGCAATCAACATGAAGAATTCAACAGTCTGCATCTTTTTTTGCTTTGACTACCAATTAGTTAATATGAGAATAATGCAGAAAAGAGGTGACAAGGCACAAAAAAAAGTGTACAGTACACGCCCCACTCCACTCCAAGAAAACGAGGATATGGTGCATGATCTATTAATAAAGTTTCTTGGTGGGCAAGGTAGCTATAAAAGCACGTTGCTATGGTACAGATTCATTCTCTTTTCTCCAAGAAAACGTTTAAGAAAAAGGTTGCCTTCTGACCACTGCACTCCTGTCCTGAATTTTGTGTGCGACTATTCCATTAGTCGTCGGGGTTCTTAAAATTTGGACTTACTAATTTATCCTATTGTTTGAGATTAATTTTTTCTGTGTTAATTTATGTTAATTTTATCACATCATTTTTTCTCCTCTCCCCCAATAAAAGGTACCGATATATGTTGTATTTCCTTTGATGAAGTCGCTACCCTTCGTGAACCAAATGGTGTCAACTGTTATCTGTGCTGCAAAATCCAAAATCTGAAATCTTACGTCTGAAGCAATGGTTCCAGACGTTTAGACGAGCAGGCACATGTGTCTGATGTATCTGATGTATCTGACATTGGGCGGTCGGGTACATGGTTGAGCACCGTCAGATGCCTGGAGCAATTGATGTAATTATTTGTAACTCTTAGAAGTTTGAATGTCGACTGGCTCAGATGTCTTGTTGAGGACCAGACGTCTAGTGCACATCTTCCAAACGCCTGGCCGCCAGCTGAGTTATTTTCTGGGCCTTATTTCTGAACATTGGATTGAGCTCTTTCTCAATCCAATGGCCATGATTGTTTGCATCTTTTGGGGTTTATAAAAGAGGGCTGGTTAAGAGTTGTTAGGGCACGGTTTAGTGTGTAAGAGTTGTTGAGCATTTACGAGAGTTTTATGAGAGATTAGAAGAGATAAGAACCAAAGAAGAGAAAGTTATGGGTTTGAGATTTCTTGGGTTGTTGGGTATTCTTATGTCATATCTTTTAATTTTCATCGTGAGATTGAAAGTGTGTGCTTGTTGTATTCATCCAAGTTATTACTCACTTTAGAATTGAAGAAGAAGTGGTGTAAACTTGCAACTCTTGATCAGAATAGTGGAATCTTCTCAGAATGCTATAGTAGGTTGAGTCTTTGATCGAACCAGGGTAACATCTTTGCCTCATTTACTTTCATGCATTTGTTGGTTGTATGCATACTTCGTTTGTTCAATTTTCTCTCGCAAGATCCAGTTAGGGCAAAGGTTGTTTGGGGGTTGTGTTGATCGTTTTCGTGAGCCCACTCCATAGCTAGTTGTGGGGTTTGCTATCTTGTAGATCTTTTCGCAACAAGTGATATCAAAGCTCTTTGGTTGCTTGTGGAGGTTTTGAGTGGCGAGGATGGTGAGTTTGGCACATCTTACCATAGAAAGATTTACCGGCCATAATCATTTTCAGTTATACCAAGTCAGGATTAAGTCCTACAAGAGGTAGATGAAGTGTTTCCAAATTGTCTTTGCGGAAGACACAATTGATGCTTCAGTCACTGCAGGTCAGAAAGTCGAGATGGAAAGGACGGCGTTTAACGACATTTAGTTGTCACTCATTGATACTGTTATGAGGGAGGTAATCGACGAGGTCTCGGACAAGAATATTGGGAAGAAACTAGAAATGTTGTATATGAAGAAGTCTTTTACTAGCTGCATTTATTTGTTGCAACAACTCTACACTTTGAGAATGAAGGCACGTTCGTTAGTGAAAGATCATATAGATGAATTAAAAAGAATAGTGATGGATCTGTAGGAAATGACGATCAAGATAGATGATGAACAGCAAGCAGTTATCCTTCTATGCTCGTTGACGGAGGATTTTTCCAATTTTGTTCGTTCCATAATTTATAGATGGACGATGTTCACCGTTGAAGAGGTGAAAACAACTCTCCACATAGAGATACTATGTGAGCGAATCCATGGTAGGGACCTTGATATTAGGTATTGGTGTTTCATACCAATATTGTTTTGATGATGATCACAACATTATGTTGTTGCTAATGTCTCACTTGTTTTAGTCTCATGTTTATCAAATGGAGAATAGTATGATTTAGAGACTAATTGCTTGGTGCAAGGATGGACATCAAGAGGAGCAATGCCAAAGCTTGGACTCAAGGTGTGCCAAAGCTTGGAGATTATGGGGAGCATCAAGACATCAAGAATTGATGCCATAGACTCTAAGGAAAGCAATGTAATCCATGTATTATTTCATTTATTGCTTTTCTCTTTTTGAGTCTAGTTTTAATGTAATACCTTGATAGATGGTCTACTCATTCATGCATATGCATTTAACTATCTTAGTGAGCCTTAGTATTATCATAGAATCCAACCCAATAGATTCATCATGCCAAATGACTCAATTGGAGTCTCTGGCTCTCCAACATGCGACTGATGAATGAAGGACATGCAACTGGGTGATTCCAGGTGCCTGGCCAGCCTTCTACAGTTGGCTTTTGTGTACCAGCTCAAGTCAACCATTTCTTGACTCTTACTTGAGCTTTTGGAACAGTCGACTGATATTCAATTTACAGTCGCCTGTCTTTCAACAGGTGCCAGTGAATTGTTCTGCAGTCGTCTGTGTGCAACTTGCATTTTTTGGGCTTCATCCCACTTTGCAAGTCAGTCGACTGATGAAGTATTTACAGTTGCATGTATAATTGCAGTCGCCTGTGAAATGGTCATCTATCGTCTGAAGGTGCTAGTGCGAAAGTGGCATTTTCCAGCTCCGTTTCCATCCCAAGTGGCAGTCGCCTGTTGAAGGACATTCATGCGCCTGCTCATTTACAGGTGCCTTTGTAGTCTTCAACAGTCGCCTATCCTGGCTCAGATTATAGCCGTTGGAAATTTTATAGTCGTTGACCAGTCGACTGTCAGTTGTTCATCAGTCAACTGTCTGTGCCGTAACCTATCAAAATCTAGCCGTTGCTGATCTATTATTTTGGGGTTTTTCTTTGGGTTTGAGGGTTCCTTTGGACTTCCTATATATAGGAGGGGGCTGCGTTCATTAGAACTTCTTGGAACTATTGAAGATCATTTGAGAATCATTAAGCAACTCTCAAACTCTCCCATTTCCCTCTTAGAGCTCATATTCCCCTTCATGCATTGAAGCCAAACTCAAGGGAAATCAACCAAGTGCATTCAAGCTAAATCTCAAGCACTTGGCCATCATCTTCCCTGCATTCATCTTCAAATGAGTAAGTTCATCTCAAGGCATAAGTAAGAGTTTATTTGTTTCATTTGTTTTCGTGAAACCCTAATTCTCTTTGTGGGAATTAGTTACTCTATTTATGGGAGTTGGTTACTCTCTTTGTGGGAGTTACTCTCTTTGTGAGAGTTTAGTGTCCTAGTGTAAGACTAACCCTAATTCTCTGTGTGGGAGTTAGTAATTCTCTGTGCAGAAATTTGACCCTTACGTAGGGTTGGTTGGGTTCTTGTGTAGGACAAAATCCTCTGTGTGAGGTATCTCTGTGTGGGATTGTATTCACTTCTCTGTGTGGGAATTATATTGTATATTGGTGTGGCTGGACGTAGCCAAGTTTGGAGAACCAGTGTAATATATCATGTCTACGTTTGGATTGATTTTCTTGATTAATTCTTCTTGCATTTATTATTCTGCATTTGCAAGTTAAATTTTAATTACACAATTTATTGCAATTACTCTATTCACCCCCCCAGAGTGTTTATTGTTAGTATTGCATGGTAGACAGTCTTTACAATTGGTATCAGAGCGAGGTTATAGCATACAACAATGATGGCATTCAACGCTATATCTACGTCTCATGAAGAAGGTCTATCAACCGTTCGACCCCCAGTTTTCAACGAAACCAATTACCCATGTTGGAAGATCAATTAGATGATGATATACTTGGAGGGTCAAGACCTATGGACATCACAGAGTCATAATTTGAGAAGCCTACTACACACGCGGCTTCAAGGATGAAAGCAGAGAAGGACTCAATTAAATTCATTGCGAGGGATATGAATGCATTCCATTGCGCCCTCACTTCAAATGAGTTTAACCGCATCTCCATGTGCAAAACAGCCAACGAAATTTGGCATACAATGGAGATTTCTCATGAAGGGACTTCAAAGGTAAAGAAATCTAAACAATACGTATTTAGATCTAAATATGAGTTGTTTAAGATACAGGAAGGTGAAAACATCTAGGAGATGTTCACAAGGTTCACAAAAATCATGAACGCTTTGGAAGGACTTGTGAAGGTGATTTCCCAAGAGGATCGAGTGGAAAAGATCCTTGACTCGCTTATATCTTAATGGGAGTCAAAGGCCAACTGAATTTTGGAGTCAAATGATATGTCCAAATACACCGTTGAGGAGTGCATTGGGAATCTCATGGTATATAAAGTGAAGCTTCAATATAACAAAAGAGATTCAACCAACGAAGCCCGAGAAGCCGGAGAATCAAAAGGGGGTTGCATTCCATGCCGAGAAGAAGTCAATCGAGTGGAGAAAGAAATTCCATCGAGAAGCCTCGAGTGAAGCTGATGGAGAACATGATGCTAGAGATGATGATTTCATCGAGCTTGCCAAGAAATTCAAGGCATTCCTCAAGGGCAAGCAAGGTAAATCTTTGTCAAAGTTTGCCTCCAATTCTAACAAGATTCCTACTTGTTACACTTGCAGTGGTAAAGGTCATCGCTCTACGAATGCCTTTCCAAACCCTCCAAAGATTACTACAAAGGAAAATGGAAGAAACATTGAAAGGCAAGTCCAAATTTCAAGAACCAAAAGAAGGGACTTGTCGGCACATTTGATGACTCGGATGAGGACTCATCAAGTGATAAAGAAGAAGAAGACAAGGAGCAAGCCCACATGTGCTTCAGGGCAAAAGGGGAAGAGTCTTCGTCAAGCTCTAGCGAGGAGGAAAGCGATGGCGAAGAAAAGTGGAGCCAAAGCTACCCTATGAGGAGCTTGAGTATCGTTACAATGCGGCCTCCAACGTGGCAAGTAAGTGCATCGACTCATTTACTAAATTGAAAGAAAAATTTAAGAATGCTCTGATTAGGGTGCATGCTTTAGAATTTTCTAGTGTAAACAATAATGATATGCATATTTGTGACACAAGTGAGAGAGACACACTTCTCTCTCAAGTTAAGGAATTGAGCATTTCCAATGATAAATTAGTGGCTCAAAACCTTAGCTTAGACACTTTCATTCAACAACTTACGTTGAAATGCAAAGAGGAATCCCAAAAGCTTATTAGCTTTATTCATGCTAGGGATTCACTCCACGGTTTGCTTGAAAAAAAATCCGGCAAACCATAGAGGAGGTTTGGGATACACCCAAAGGTGGTTACCAAACCCATCTCTATTTATTCTTTTGGTGTAACTACAAGAAACATTGCAAAAGCACCTAAGAAGAATCAACATGCCTTTTTGTACAACAATAACACCAACAAGAAACATGTAAATCACAAGGTGGTGAGGAAAAATGAAAATCCCTCATTTTTTTGCTAAGAAGCAAAATCCTCACTTAATGCATGCCAAGAAAATATTTTCTACACCTAAGCATGCCACATCCACCCCTCTTGCAAAGGCAAAACTCTTGCCTAGGAAATCCTTGAGTTTATGTATTTTCACTAGGTGTAGTATGCAAGAGAGAGATAGATACATCAACTCTCTAGTTAGGGATGTGATCACCTCATGTGATTACATTAGGAAATCAAACTCCTCTTGGGTTTGGTTCCCTAATGTTTAGGTTCCTCACACATATGCATATTGCATGGGTATTATGCTTAAATGTTTATTTTTAACATACACATTGTTTGTGTGTGTTTCATGATTTTGAAAATATTTTCAAATTTATTTTTCATGAAAATAGGGACATTGAGGAATACAATGTCATACATGCTATGTTTGAAACATGTGTATGACAATGGGGGAGTTAATATGGTTAATATTTTTAAAATATTTTTAAAACGTATTTTAACTCTCATTTCGGGTTGGCTTGATATCATTGTTTACAATTGGTTATTATTGGTCTCAAATTCAACCCTTGGATATTGCCATTATTTTTTATGCTATATTTTCTTTTGGCAATGTCACTTGTATCAATATTGCATGATTCTTTCTATATCTATACTTTGATACACTTTAGGCACATGGCTCCAAGTATTATTTACAATTGGTAAAGCAGATTATCTTTCAGGATTTCTTTTCTACAATTAGTATTATCTCAATTGTTAAAGATCTTTTTTCTCTTTCTTTACAATCGGTATTAGATCCTAGAAGTCAAAAATTTGACCGTTTCTATGATCTAGGGGGAGCATGGGATAGTGATTGATACACACTAAATTTTTATATTTGGTATCATACATCTCTTTATCTCTTGCATATTGCCACACATCTTTAATTAGAATGACAATGGGGATATATTTGATGTCCACCTTTTTGACAATGACAAGGGAGAGAGATATATGCATTATGTAAATCATGTTTATCACACATATGCATTTGGGGAGAGAGATATATCTATGGGGAGATATATATACATATGTGGAGAGATATGTGGGATTATGTAAACCATTCATGTGGAGTATGTTATATACTTATTGCATTGGTTTAGGTAATTCATGCCTATTATATGTCACCATTGTTTCTCATTATTTCATTTGGTATAATGATTATTTACAATCGGTTTATCTCATTTACTATTGGTGCATATAAGTAGGGGGAGCTCATTAGCATTGTGCTTTATTTTCTTTATGTTTTACACAATGTGTGTCATCATCAAAAAGAGGGAGATTGTTACGTGTTGGTGGTTCATACCAATATTGTTTTGATAATGATCACAACATTATGTTGTTGCTAATGTCTCCCTTGTTTTAGTCACATGTTCATCAAATGGAGAATAGCATGATTTGGAGACTAATAGCTTGGTGCAAGGATGGACATCAAGAGGAGTAATACCAAAGCTTGGACTCAAGGAGTGCCAAAGCTTAAGGATGATAGGGAGCATCAAGGCATCAAGAATTGAATCCATAAACTCTAAGGAAAGCAATGTAATCCATGTATTATTTCATTTATTGCTTTTCTCTTTTTGAGTCTAGTTTTAATGTAATGCCTTGATAGATGGTCTACTCATTCATGCATATGCATTTAACCATTTTAGAGAGCCTTAGGATTATCATAGAATCCAACCCAATAGGTTCATCATGCCAAATGACTCAATTGGAGTCTCTGGCTCTCCAACAAGTGACTGATGAAGGAAGGGCATGCAACTGGGTGATTTCAAGCGCTTGGCAAGCATTCTACAGTCGGCTATTGTGCACCAGCTCAAGTCAACCATTTCTTGTCTCTTACAAGAGCTTTTGGAATAGTCGACTGATGTTCAATTTACAATCGCATGTCTTTCAACAGGCACCTGTGAATTGTTCTACAATAGTCTGTGCGCAACTTGCTTTTTTCTGGGCTTCATCCCACTTTGTAAGTCAGTCGACTGATGAAGTATTTACAGTCGCATGTATAATTACAATCGCCTGTGAAATGGTCATCTATCATTTGAATGTGCTAGTGTAAAAGTTGCATTTTCTAGCTCCGTTTCCATCCCAAGTGGCAGTCGCCTGCTGAAGGACATTCAGGTGCCTGCTCATTTACAGGCGCCTTTCTAGTCTTGTACAGTTGCCTGTCCTGACTCAGATTATAGCTGTAAGGAATTTTATAGCCGTTGACCAGTCAACTGTCAGTTGTTCATCAGTCGACTGTTAGTGCCGTAACCAGTCAAAATCTTACCGTTGGTGATCTATTATTTTTGTGTTTTTCTTTGGGTTTGAGGGTTCCTTTGGACTTCATATATATAGGAGAGGGCTGAGTTCATTACAACTTCTTGGAATTATTGAAGATCATTTGAGAATCATTAAGCCACTCTCAACCTCTCACATTTTCTCTCTTAGAACTCATATTCCTCTTCATGCATTGAAGTCAAGCTCAAGGGAAATCAACCAAGTGCATTCAACCTAAATCTCAAGCACTTGGTCATCCTCTTCAATGTCTTCATCTTCAAATGAGTAAGTTCATCTCAAGGCTTAGGTAAGAGTTTATTTGTTTCATTTGTTTTCGTGAAACCCTAATTCTCTTTGTGGGAATTAGTTACTCTATTTGTGGGAGTTGGTTACTCTCTTTGTGGGAGTTTGGTGTCCTAGTGTATGACTAACCCTAATTCTCTGTGTGGGATTTAGTAATTCTCTGGGTGGGAATTTGACCCTTGTGTAGGGTTGGTTGGGTTATTGTATAGGACAAAATCCTCTGTGTGAGGTATCTCTGTGTAGGATTGTATTCACTCACTTCTCTTTGTGGGAATTATAGTGGATATTGGTGTGACTGGATGAACCCAAGTTTGGGGAACCATGGTAATATCGAGTGTCTGCATTTGGATTGATTGTGTGGATTAATTCCTCTTGCATTTATTATTCCGCATTTGCAAGTTAAATTTTAATTGCACAATTTATTACCATTACTTTATTCACCCCCCTCTAGAGTGTTTGTTGTTAGTATTGCAAGGTAGACGGTCCTTACACTTGAGAGAAACTATGACGCGGCCTTGTATATGGGTAGGAGGTTGGACAAGAAACGGGGCCAAGTCACTTCAAGAAGAAGGGTTGCACTTAGCATAGAGAGTCCAAAGATCAAAGGGACACCTCTTGCTTCATATGGAAGAAAAAGAATCATTGAAAGGACCAATGCCCCAATGCCATGGCAATGAAGAAATGCAAGAGTGAATATGGTTTATCTTTTTTGGGATTTGAGGATATGGATACGTGATGATAGTGTTGGATCCCGTGTACGTCATACAACACTAGAAGGGGGTTGAATAGTGTTGTATAAAAATAAACTTTTTCGTTCTAATTGGCTAGCACAATTCAAAGCCTTCTAATGTTGCCTAAGAAACCAAGTAGAGTGATCTACGCTTCGTTCTTAATCAACTTAAGTAATCTTAAAAACAACTCAGAGATAAAACTTTCTGGTAGTCGACTCCCTAAAAACAGTAGTCGACTCCCAGAGGGATATTATGCACAGCTCAGTTAAAAGAATGAGATAGATGTGATTGCATATAATACCAATATTATATCTATATTCACAACTGATATCAGAGAGTTAATCTTTGAAACAATCAGCAAATAATAAAAGATAAACAAACACAGAAAGAAACAAACGCAAACTCAAGGATTTTTATCCAGGTTCCCCACAACCTTGTGTACGTCCAGTCCTCGACCAATCCGGTACGAGATTTCCACTATCTGCCTTGGCAAATACAAACACCTAACTCCACTTGTTAGGATTTTTCCACACACCTAGCCTTGACCAGGATTTCCGATTGCAACACTTCATACCGCAACACCTAGACTTGTCTAGGATTTCCAACACCCTTACAACAAAGGGAAAATCACAAAATGAAAATCAATATCCAACTCACCACAATATTTGGTGGAATTTGGATTTACACCCAAAAGTAATAGATAACAATGTGTATTCGTGGCTTAATAGAATATGATCTTAGATCACACAAAGATATGAATTAAGTCTTTGTGATCTAAATCAATGTTTTCAAAAATCCTTTCAAATAAAATCAAAGAATAGAGAACAATGATTTTGAAAAACAATAGCCAAAATAAAAGGTTGATCTCAAAAATAATAATAGCTTAAAGAAACGAGATCAAGAATATAAACGTAGATTTGGCTAAAAGAAATGAGAGCTGAAAATTGAGATCTTTTAGAACTTTTGCACCAGAAGAGAATTTTGAATTCAAGTATATTGTATTGTATGATCTCAAAAAAATGATCCTCTATTTATAGGTAAAATGAGAGGATTCGAATCTCAAATTAGTTTGACTTTTGCCCCGAAAATCATGGAAGCAATAAGTTTGGAGAGATAATAAAAATCAGGTCAAACGTTGAAATTCGACAGCTGGGAGTCGACTCCCTAGGAGTGGTAGTCGACTCCCAGAGTGTTTTAGGAGAAAAACAATTCTCAGCTGGTAGTCGACTCCCACTCATTAGTAGTCGACTCCCAGAGGAGTTTTTTCTGAAACTTGGCTAGTAAGACATGTAGTAAGCTCCTGGGTGTAATGGAGATTAACTACCAAGATGAGAAGTGGCTAGCAAAAGCTCTCAATAGTTTTGAAAATGATTTTAAAAGTATTTAAAATATTTAACTTCGAAATCATTTGTGTGTGTGCGTTATTTATACTTTTGGCTTTAACATAACCCTAAGAAAGATGCAACTCACACACTGTAGACTTAGGACACGTTCTCCCGAAGCTTGATCAGATGATGATATAGATGTGAGCTTCTCTTGAGCTTCTTATTCCATTTGAGCGTGAGCTTCATCATTGAGCTAGAAGTGTTGTCCTTGTCTTTGTTAAGTGAGTGTAGATTATGCTTCTTCGAAGTATGTATACAGCTTTTCATTTGTCGTATAATCTGCCCACTTAATTGTAGTGTAGTTAGTACACTAACTTCATTTGGTGTGCTCATCATCAAAACCACTTGTGGGTGGAATCCAATTTCCATCACTCTCCCACCTTTTTGATGATGACACCCAAATGAAAAATGAAGTAAGATGACAAAAAGAATATGACATAGAAATAAACTTACTCCCCCGGCTTTGATGCGATTCTCCCCCTGCATCGATGCCGTTATCAAAACAATACATTCATTTTTGCATTTCGTATTCTTTCTCCCCCTTGTCATCAATCAAAAAAATGACATACCATATCAACAAATATTTCATCCAAATTGTAATCAACAATTATGAAGTTTGAGATAAAGGAATTCAATGACCAATTCTGCAAAAAAAATGTTATATATGATATGATCAACATATGTTTGGCAGAATATATCAGATAGTAGTTCATCCATAAGCATGAAAAAACATACGAATATCAATCACCACACCATAGAGTAGTTATTACAGACCAGGAAGTTTTGAAAACCATTGTTTAAAAGCCATTGTTTTGAAATCAAGAATGACCGCCATTCTTCTCTCGCTTCAAAGACTTGACCTCCTCGAGGATTGTCTTGAGAGTTTACTCGGTCATTTCATTGCTACTCACCACCAGATCCTTGAGATTATCAACCTTCTTGTTGAGAGCTTCAAATCCTGCCTTTTGAGAAATCTTCAAGTTTGAGATTTACTTAAGAAGCATGTCTTGAAGTTCCACAATGTAGGCAGGTGGCTCCTCGTCTTCTTCTTCTCCTTCGTCATCCTTTTCTTCCTCTTCTTCATCAGAATCTGAAACAATAGGTTTCTTACCTTTCTTTTTGGCAGAAGATTCTCCTTGTTCAGCAGTAAGAGTTTCTTCAGGGACATTTTGGTTGAGATCAATATGAAGCCCCATTCTACCGAGCGTGTGTACATCAAACACAAGAGCCGGTTCCAGAATCTCGGTTTCATTGTCAAGAGGAACATTTTGACCAATAAATAGAATTGTAAGATAATGGCCATGAGCTAAGGAGGAAGAATACCTATCAGATGATGCAAAGGTAAGAATGGATCCATGATGACTTTAAACCAATTTACGCGGATATTACCAAGCATTGCGTAAATACATTTGGCATGTTTCTCAGAAAGGATAGAATGGCTACCAGACTTCTGCGTGATATTATAGGATAGGATATTTGCTAAAATTCTTGCTAGGTAGCGCAAATCACTACAAGGTAGTTTAGTTTGAAAATATCTACCCGGCAAGTACATTTTATCAAGGATATCCCTATCTGTCATTTCAATATTATCCAGCAGTTCTCCAGAGTAGGAAATTCCTAAAGCTTGTCCAAGGGACTTAACAGTCATAGCTATTTAAGAGTCAAGAACTTTGGTGACAAATCTAGATTTAACAAGATCAAAGTCCATGTTGGTGTAAAAGAGATACACGAGCCTAGGATAGCACATGAAGACATTTTTAGATGAGAATAGGGTTAGGAGATTCTGAAACTCTAAGATGTCAAGAATTCCATAATTTAGAACATGATCTAAGTTAACAAACCTCTCATGGAGGATTTGCCTTTTAGAGATACTAAGAAATTTGTCATATGAAACATTCTTGAAGAGGTAGGCTTCAATAATTTCTCTTTGAGAAAGAGATGATGATTCTTTTGTTACCTTCCTCTTCTTAGAGATAGTTTTCTTGAAAGGCATCTAGATAAAGATAAAGTTGATTTACAACACTAGATATGCAAGAATATCAACAAATAAATGAAATAAAAGTTGATGAGAGGAGTTTTTACCTTGAGATGAACTTTGGAGGATGATGAGATGAGGTGAATAACTCAAGAGAGTGAAAAAAGTTTTCAAAGAAGGGTGAAATATGGGTAGTCGGCTCCCCCTAGGGTTTGAGAGATAGGGTTTTTACCTCAAGGGGTGAAAGAAAGATGAAGGGTGACCATTAGATCAAGAGATCAAGGGTTGAGATCATTTCTCCTTATTGGGTTTAAGTTGCCTCTTGTCTTTGAACCCATTAAACTCAATAGAATCCAAAACTAGTAAGAAAGAAAGGCAAAAAAAATAACCCAGATTTCCGCACAGTTCTCTGGTAGTCGACTCCCTCATGTAGGTAGTCGAGCTCCCTGCTGGGCTGAGTCGTTTTCTCATCCCGAGGGGTTTTGGTCCAGACCTGAATGGGTTTCTGTAAAAAGAATTATGAAATAAATGTTTATAATCATATATAAAATAATTTAAAATAATTTAACATTCATTTAATCATATCAATCATATAATCTTGCGAAGCGATTTTTGTCACAAAAGCTTTTTGACGATGTTCTTGTTTCTTCTCTTCGTTTCTTTTAGAGTACCTGAAAAGATAAGCGTTTATGGTACTCTTTGCTTTTGAGTCCAGAGGGTTAGTCTTTAGGAAACCAAACCCAGTATGGTTTAGTTCCTTCATGGAAGCCATATTTGTAATTTTTGTTTAAATGAATTTTTTGAACAAAGTTTGTAGCATACCTTATTTGTCTCTGCTCAGACAGGTTCTTTGGTATCCAGATGCTCAGAAACTTTTTGTTAGAATGATGCATCCTAGTATGCTTAACACGTTTCTTGGTATGATTTGAATCATATCCAAGTCCGGTTTTACTAGATGAGGCTTTTTGATTATCTATTAAACTATCTAGCTTTCTTTTTTCTTTGTTGAAATTTTCAATAATTTTCATCGTAGCGTCGAATTTGTCTTTGACATATACGAGAAGATTATTCAAAATTTCAACTTTTTCATTTACGGAAAGAATGTCTTTTTGCAAAGACTCATTCTTTTCCTTTAATGCAAAGTTTTCTTTAACAATTTCTTCCTTTTCTTTAGTCTCTCTTTTAACTAATCTGATTGTTTTTCTATGTTCTTTAATGAGCTTTTCATGCATCTTGCATAGCTCCTAATATGCTCCCTTATAATCCATGTCTTCATCATTACTTGATGGTGAATCACTATCATTAGATGAATCATGCATGGTGCTTACCTTAGACGATGTGGAAGCCATAAAACACATATGTGATGTCTCTCTTTTTTCGTCTTTGTCGTCTTCTGAGGATTCATCGGATGAAGAAACGTCGCTCTGGTCGAAGGCTGCATAAGCTTCCTTCTTTGGTCGTCGAAACTTGTTTCTTCCATTGTTTCTTCTTTCATGGCTTTCTCGGTTCTTTCCACGTTCTTTGGAATCACGGTTGTTCCTTTCCAACGGACAGTCTCTTTTGACATGCCCTGGTTTATTGCATCCAAAGCAGATAATACCGTTAGTGGTTCTAAAAGAACGTTTACCATACTTACTTGTGATGAACTCTTTAAAGTTCTTTGAGATGAAAGCGATATGATCCTCTTTGTCCGTGTAGTCAGAATCTTCTTCTTGAGCTTTGAAAGCAAGATTCTTCTTCTTTGTTTTTTCTTCGATCTTCTTGTCTTCTTCAAGTTCAATCTCATATGCCATGAGATTTCCTATTAGTTCTTCGATGGTAAGATCCTTCACGTTATGAGCTTCTCGAATGGCCGTTGTCTTTCCCTTCTATTCAGGTCGGAAAGATCTCAGTATCTTCATCACCTGCTCGTATTCTGAAAGTTTCTTTCCTAGTCCTGCGAGCTCATTTGTAATGTTAGTGAAACGAGTATTCACATCGGTGATACTCTCTCCTTCTTCCATTTTGAAAGATTCAAACTTAGAATGTAAAACATTTATACGGTACTCTTTTACCTTTTCAGTTCCCTCATGACTTACCTGAAGAGTGTGCCATATTTGATGTGATGTCTCGCATTGGGAAACTCGATTGAATTCATTACCTACTACAGTGCAAAATAGTGCATTCATCGCCTTTGCATTAAGATTTGCTTTCTTCTTGTCGTCGGCTGACCATTTTCCAAACTCAACTTCGGTAGATGCTATGTATGGAACTTTAGTGACGGTCCATGCTTCGATGTCTAGTGACTCCAAGTGAGTCTTCATCCTGATTTTCCAGCTTGTGTAGTTTGTTCCGTTGAACAGAGGTGGTCATATGGTGTTGAGTCCTTCCGAGTGAAATGATGTTGATGCCATCACCTTGACCTTGCTTTGATACCAAGTGTTGGATCCTGTGGATGGCAAACAACACTAGAAGGGAGGGTTGAATAGTGTTGTATAAAAATAAACTTTTTCGTTCTAATTGGTTAGCACAATTCAAAGCCTTCTAATGTTGCCTAAGAAACCAAGTAGAGTGATCTACGCTTGGTTCTTAATCAACTTTAGTAATCTTAAAAACAACTCAGAGATAAAACTCTTCTGGTAGTCGACTCCCTAAAAACTGTAGTCGACTCCCAGAGGGATATTATGCACAGCTCAGTTAAAAGAATGAGATAGATGCGATTGCATATAATACCAATATTATATCTATATTCATAACTAATATCAGAGAGTTAATCTTTGAAACAATCAGCAAATAATAAAAGATAAACAAACACAGAAAGAATCAAACGCAACCACAAGGATTTTTATCCAGGTTCCCCATAACCCTGAGTACGTCCAATCCCCGACCAATCCAGTACGAGATTTCCACTATCTGCCTTGGTAAATACAAACACCTAACTCCACTTGTTAGGATTTTTCCACACACCTAGCCTTGACTAGGATTTCCGATAGCAACACTGCAATACCGCAACACCTAGACTTGTCTAGGATTTCCAACACCCTTACAGCAAAGGGCAAATCACAAATGAAAATCAATATCCAACTCACCACAATATTTGGTGGAGTTTGGATTTACACCCAAATTCTATAGCCAAGAGTAATAGATAACAATGTGTATTCGTGGCTTAATAGAATATGATCTTAGATCACACAAAGATAAGAATTAAGTCTTTGTGATCTAAATCAATGTTTTCAAAAATCCTTTCAAATAAAATCAAAGAATAGAGAACAAGAATTTTGAAAAAACAATAGCCAAAATAAAAGGTTGATCTCAAAAATAATAATAGCTTAAAGAAACGAGATCAAGAATATAAACACAGATTTGGCTAAAAGAAATGAGAGCTGAAAATTGAGATCTTTTAGAACTTTTGCACCAGAAGAGAATTTTGAATTCAAGTATATTGTGTTGTATGATCTCAAAAATGATCCTATATTTATAGGTAAAATGAGAGATTCGAATCTCAAATTAGTTTGACTTTTGCCCCGAAAATCATGGAAGCAATAAGTTTGGAGAGATAATACAAATCAGGTCAAACGTTGAAATTCGACAGCTGGTAGTCGACTCCCTAGGAGTGGTAGTCGACTCCCAGAGTGTTTCAAGAGAAAAACAATTCTCAGCTGGTAGTCGACTCCCACTCCTTGGTAGTCGACTCCCAGAGGAGTTTCTTCTGAAACTTGGCTAGTAAGACATGTAGTTAGCTCCTGGGTGTAATGGAGATTAACTACCAAGATGAGAAGTCACTAGCAAAAGCTCTCAATAGTTTTGAAAATGATTTTAAAAGTTTTAAAAATATTTAACTTCGAAATCATTTGTGTGTGTGTGTGTGTGTG